>MDKI01144497.1:0-72202 GCA_005239505.1 Nicotiana paniculata | reverse complement strand
TAGCAAGTGTGGTGTTAGGCGCCATCGCGATCCCTAAGGTTGGGAATTTGGGTCGTGACAGATGATCAGAGGAGGCTTGAGAGATTTGGGAGGCTCCAGCCTCCATCATTCAGTGGGGCTGGGTTAGAGGATGCCCAAGACTTCTTGGATAGGTGCCAGTGGATACTTCTCCCACTAGGTATTTTGGAGACTAGTGGTGTCTTGTTCATTACTTTTAAGTTTAATGGGGCTTCCTTCAAATGGTGCGAGGCCTATGAGAGGAGCAGGCCAGTCGATGCAATACCCCTTACTTGGCATGAGTTCTCTGTTCTCTTCTTGGAGAAGTTTGTGACACAGACCCACAGAGAGGAGCTGCGCAGGTACTTCGAGAAGCTACGTCAGGATGGAATATATGTGACTCAGTATGAGATGAGGTTTTTAGAGTTGGCTTGTCACGTAGTTTGGTTGGTTCCCACTGAGATAGATAGGATTAAGAGGTTCATTGATGGCCTCCAGTGTCAGTACCTTTTTTTTTATGACTCGAGAGAGTGTATCACGTGCTACGTTTGACAAGGTGGGTGACATTGCTCGATGGATAGAGTTGGTCCCTAGTCAAGAGCGTGAGAGAGGGAGACCAAGAGGCCTCCTATTTTGGGTGGTTTTAGTGGTGTTCCTTTTGGGGGAAACTCCTATCACATCAAGGGTCGTCCTTATAGGCCCTCTCAGATGGCTTGTCTGGTTATCGTGGTGCATTATCCAGCTATGGTTCATATAGTGCTAGACCAAGTTAGTCATCTCTTACCGCTCTCCCAGCTTAGAGTTCATCTCGTTCACCTTCAGTTCAAGGTTCATCTGCACCAGATTCTTCTGGTAGTTATTCTCGTTCTCGAGGCCCGCCTCAGTATTTACCACCATTTTCCGAGAGGGGGTGCTTTTAGTATGGAGAATTGGGTCATGTGAGGAGGTTTTCTAGCCGCCTCAAGGGAGGTTCAGTTCAACAGACGAGTCAGGCGACGACTTCAACACCAGCTACTTCAACACCCGCCCAGCCAGCTCGGGTAGGGCTCAAGCAACTAGGGGCCACCCAAGAGGAAGAGGCTGATCAGGTGGCGGTCAGGCCCGACTTTATGCTTCCTGCCAGGCCAGATGCTGTTTCTTCAGACACAGTAATCATAGGTAGTGATTCAGTATGCCAAAGGGATGCTTCTATATTATTTGGCCCTGGTTCCACTTATTCGTATGTATCATCGTATTTTCCTTATTATTTGGATATGCCCTTTGAGTCCTTAATATCATCTTTTCATGTATCTATGCCAGTGGGAGATACTATTCTATATTTTCATGCTAAGACCATGATGTTGGCGATGTCGGGTTTGCCAGGGATCGAGTGGAGAGATTCTCTATACGATGTCCTAGTAGGGTGATTTCTTATTTGAAGGCCCAGTGGATGGTTGGGAAAGGGTGTTTGTCATATTTGGCCTTTGTGAGCGATGTCAAAATATTGATACTCCTATCATTAATTCGGTTCTGGCAGTGCGAGACTTTCCGGATGTGTTTCCTATAGACCTGTCAGGCATGCCACCCGAAGGGATATTGACTTTGGTATTGACTTGTGCCGGGCACTCAGCCCATTTCTATTCCTCCATATCGTATGGCACCAACCAAGTTGAAGGAATTGAAGGAGAAGCTTTAGGAACTTATTAAGGGGTTTATTAGTCTTAGTGTGTCTCCTTGGGTTCACCGGTTCTGTTTGTGAAGGAGAAGGATGATACTATACGGATGTGCATCGATTATAGGTAGTTGAACAAAGTTACAATCTCGAACAAGTATCCTTTAACACACTTGATGATCTATTTGACCAACTTCAGGGAGCTAGGGTGTTCTCTAAGGTTGATTTGATGTCTGGTTATCACCGGTTGAAGATTCAGGACTCGGATATTCTAAGGATAATATTCAGGACCTGTTATGGTCATTATGAGTTCCTTGTGATGTCTTTTGGGCTGACCAACGCCCCACCAGCATTCATGCACTTGATGAATAGTGTATTTTAGCCGTATGTCAACTCGTTAGTCATAGTATTCATTGATGATATCCTGGTGTACTCCCCTAGCCAGGAGGAGCATGCCTAACATTTAAGGATTGTATTACAGCGACTGAGGGAGGAGAAACTTGATGCCAAGTTCTGTAATTATGAGTTTTGGCTTAGTTCGGTGGCGTTCTTGGGGCACGTGGTATCCAAAGAGGGGATTAAGGTGTACCCAAAGAAGATAGAGGCAGTTCAGAGTTCGCCCAGGTCGTCCGCAGCTACTCAGACTCGGAGCTTTCTCGGCTTGGCTGATTATTATCGTTGCTTCGTGGAGGGTTTCTCGTATATTGCATCGCCTTTGACCAAATTGACCCAGAAGGGTGCTATTTTCAGGTGGTCGGATGTGTGTGGGGAGAGCTTTCAGAAGCTCAAGACTGCCTTGACCATAACTCCAATTCTAGTTTTGCCTTCAATTTCAGGCTCTTAATATAGTGTATTATGATGCTTCTTGGATTGGTATCAAGTGTGTATTGATGTAGGAGGATAGAGTGATTGCTTATACTTCACGCCAGTTTAAGCTTCATGCGAAGAACTACCTTGTTCATGATTTGGAGTTGGCTGCCATCGTTCATGCATTGAAGATTTGGAGGCATTACCTCTACGGTGTGTCTTGTGAGGTATTTACGGATCATCAGGGTCTCCAGAACTTGTTCAAACAATAGTATCTAAATTAGAGGCAGCGGAGATCATTGGATCTGCTAAAGAACTATGATATCATCATTTTGTGTCATCCTGGGAAGGCCAATGTAGTGGCCGATGCCTTGAGTAGAAAGGCGATAAGTATGGGTAGACTTGCATTCATTCTTGTTGGCGAGAGAACACCTACAGTTGATGTTCAGGACTTGCCCATACAGTTCGTGAGATTAGATGTTTTGGAGCCGAGCCGAGTTCTAGCTTGTGTGTTTTCTCGATCTTTCTTATATGATCGCATCATAGAGCGCCAGTATGATGATCCCCCTTTTCTTGTCCTTAAGAACACGGTTCAGTACGGTGATGCCAAGGATATTACTATTCGGGATGTTAGGGTGTTAAGGATGCAGAGTCGGATTTGTGTGCCTAATGTAGATGGGCTATGTGATTTAATTCTTGAGGAGGCCCACAGTTCACGGTTTTCCATTTATCGGGTGCTGAAAATATGTACCAGGACTTGAGGCAGCAGTATTGGTGGAGGAGGATGACGAAGGATACAGTGGGGTTCGTAGCTCGGTGCCTAAACTATCAGCAAGTAAAATATGAGCATCAAAGACTGGGCGGATTGCTTTAGAGGCTTGCGTTCCGAAATAGAAATAGGAGAAGATCACCATGGATTTTGTAGTTGGACTCCCACGGACTTCGACGAATTTTGATGTTATTTTGGTGATTATGGATCGGTCGACCAAGTCCGCGCACTTTATTCCAGTCGGGACTACTTATTCTTCAGAGCGTCTAGATGAGACTTACATTCACGAGATTATTTTCCTTCATGGTGTGCCAGTGTCCATCATTTCAGATCGGGGCACGCAATTTACATCGCAGTTTTGGAGAGCCGTGCAGTGAGAGTTGGACACACATGTTGAGTTGAGTGCATCATTTCACCCTCAGACGGATGGGCAGTTCGAGTGCATTATTGATTTCAGGGGTTCTTGGGAACAATTTCTGTTGCTCGCAGAGTTTTCCTACATTAATAGTTATCAATCGATCATTCTGATGGCTTCATATGAGGCTTTGTATGGGAGACGGTGTCGGTCTCCAGTGGGATGGTTTGAGCCGGGTGAGGCTAGGCTATTGGGTACTAACTTGGTTCAGGACACGTAGTTTATATCACAGTTTTGGAGAGCCGTGCAGTGAGAGTTGGACGCACAGGTTGATTTGAGTGTATCATTTCACCCTCAAACGGATGGGCAGTCCGATCGCACTATTGACTTCAGGGGTTCTTAGGAACAATTTCTATTGCTCGCAGAGTTAGCTTACAACAATAGTTATCAATCGAGCATTCTGATGACTTTGTATGAGGATTAGTATGGGAAACAGTGTCGGTCTCCAGCGGGATGGTTTGAGCCGAGTGAGGCTAGGCTATTGGGTACTAACTTGGTTCAGGATGCTTTGGACAAGGTTACGTTGATTCAGGATGGACTTCGCACGACATAGTCTAGACACAAGAGTTACGCTGACCGAAAAGTTCGTGATGTTTCTTACATAGTTAGGGAGAAGGTACTGCTCAAGATTTCACCCATGAAGGATGTTATGAGGTTCGAGAAGTAGGGAAATTTGAGCCCTTAGTATATTGGGCTATTTGATGTGCTTCAGAGGATTGGATAGGTGGCTTACAAGCTTGCCTTTCTGCCTAGTCTTTCAAGTGTTCATCCAGTGTTTCATGTTTCTACGCTCCAGAAGTATGTCAGCGACCCATCTCATGTTATGGATTTTATCACGATTCAGTTGGATAGTGATTTGACTTGTGATGTGGAGCTGGTGGCCATTTTGGGCCGGCAGGTTCGAAAGTTGAGGTCAAAGGACATAACTTCAGTGAAGGTGCAGTGGAGCCGTCAGCCAGTTGAGGAGGCTATTGAGAGACCAAGCGGGAGACGCGTAGCACATATCTATGCCTATTTTAGACTCCAGGTATGTTTCTAGACCTGTTCATGGACGAAATATTGTTTAAGAGGGGGAGGATGTAATGACTCGGCCAGTCGTTTTGAGAAGTGGAGCCCTGTTCCTCCATTTACTTCTCATTTTATGCTTATTAGTTGCTATGTGACTTGCCGAAGTAGTTGGTTCAGTTCCTGGGATACTTCGGAATGAGTTGAGATACTTAGTCTCAAAGTTGGAAGCTTAAGTTGAAAAGGTTGATCGGATGTTGACTTATGTGTAAACGACTTCAGAATGGAGTTTTGATAGGCCAGTTAGCCCCATTGGGTGATTTTGGACTTGGAAGTGTGTTCAGATAGTGATTTGCAGGTCCGTGGGCTTGAAATGGCGAAAGTTAAAAAATATGAAATTTTGGAAATTTAGAAGTTTGACAGAGAGTTGACTTTGTGGTCCTTGGACTCGGATTGGGGTTTTGGGAGTAGGAGTAGGTCCATTGTGTCATTTATGACTTGAATGCAGAATTTGAGGTCAATCAAACGTGATTTGATAGGTTTTGGCATCAAATGTAGAAGTTGGAAGATCATAAGTTCATTGGGCTTGAATCGATGCGCGATTCGTGGTTTTAGGTTTTTTTAAGGTCCCGGGGACCTTGGGTGAGTTTTGGATGGTTAACGGATAAAATTTTGAACTTGGAGATTAGTTGATGTTTTCTGGTGTCTGTGATCTGGTTTCCTTATACGCGATCGCGTGGATAGGTCCGCGTTCGCGTAGGATTAATTGGGCAGTGGAGGAATTTATTTTACGCATTCGCGAGAAGGGGGCTTCGATTGCATAGTTCTGGGATGTAGTGAATCACAAACTCCTGACAAGGGTCATGTTCGCATAGTGGATAAGAGGCATCAGTTGAGGTCACACATTTGCTCTTCGCGATCACGTGTAGATGGAAGCGATTGCGTAGGTTAGGGGAAACAATTATTCGCATTCGCATGTTGACTAACGCGTTCACGTAGGATTGAATTTCAGGTCAGCGTATTTGTGCTTCACGATAGTGAGGCAATTTCCGCAATTGCGATCAAAGAGTTCTGGGCAGAATATTAAATCTCAAAAATAAGGGTTTGAGTTTATTTCACAATTTGATTTTGGGAGCTCTGTGGGAGGCGATTCTTAGAGGGATTTTCAAGGGAGTGATTGGGGTAAGTGATTCGTACTTAGTTTTTGTTAAATTCCATATTTATGTCTTTGATTTCATCATTTAAGTAGTGATTTGGGTTGGAAAATTGGGGGAAAATGGAGGAAGGTTCTTAGGCCGAATTTTGGGGATTTGATCGAGATTTTTTTATCGGATTTGAGTAATTTCGGTATGGGTAGTCTCGTGGTTGAATGGGTGTTTGAATTTTGTGACTTTTATTAGATTCCGAGACGTGGGCCCATGGGTCGGCTTTTGGGTTGACTTTTTGACTCATGATTAAGAACTTAGTAATTTCATATGGAATATATTCCTTAAGCTCGTGTTGATTGTATCAGATTGTTTGTAGCTATATTCAAGGCATTTAGAGGTTGTTTCTCGAGGCAATGGCGTGTTGGAGTAGAGATTTGAACGGTTTGAGGTAAGTAACACTTCTAAACTTGGTTATGAGGGTACGAAAATCCTAATTACGTGTTATGTGATTTGTGTTGAGGAGACGCACATGTCAGGTGACGAGCGTGTGGGCGTGCACTGTAAAATTTTTGACTTGGTCGATTCTGTTAAACTGTGTAGTTGAATAATCTTGTTGTTACCCGTATGTTCACCATGTGTTAGAGCAATCGAGCTGCTAGTTGTCGTGCCCCCTTTTTCTTCCTCGCGGAATATCGGGTTTATGATATTGGTTGGGACAACTCTTTCCTTTTGGGAAAGGGGTTTGCATATTTTGAAGAGTCGCCACTTAACGATTTTAACGGTGCGTTAGGGAACCTAAGGGTTTCAATTATAACTACGTTGCTAACTAGATATTTGGGTAAGGGCTTGAAATTATCCTAAGGGGAAGGTGTTAGGCACCCCTCAGGATCCACAAGTGTGGTTCCCGGCCAAAAGGTTTTGTGAATTTGTACAACTAGCAAATAACAAGTAAAGGCTCAAATAAAAGGGGATTTAAGTCTTAAGCATATTGATGTTTAGAAAAAAGTGAAGAAGATTACGAGCTAGCGTATAAAGGTGTCCTAGGTTTATAATAACAATCACATCAATGCAATACCCGGTAATCACTCCTTGAAGAGGGGCTACACGTGGTATTAGCGCACCTGTTATCGTATCCATATTCTACCCTTCCTACCCCGTGAAGGTAATTAAAGCGTGTGTTGGTCACAGACTCTATTGCGTGCTATTACCCGTCCCATCCTGTCAGTCCTGGAGGAGGCTAGGACTACTATCCTAAAAGGAGGTACTAGGTTGACCCCTAGGTTTAAAGGACAAGATTCTAAGCGACCAACAACGACAATTAGGACTTTAGATAAGGGGAAAACAAATAAGAGCATATACGAGGCCCAGTTACTCCTCCACAGATTATGCACATGATTAGCACGACCCAACCACAAGTAAGGCCTTATTAACTTTAGAACCTAAGGCATGATATCTAGGTGAGAATGCAATAGTGAGGCATCTTTATTACTGATTTCAGAGGATGAATTTTATCAGTTTCTTACTAATTATAACCATTAATAGTCAAGAAACAGGAATAAAAGAGTATATTTCCAGTTTTAATAGATTTAACACCTAAGTCTTGCCTAAGCATATGACAATACTCAGTAATTACCCAGATTATTAAAGTAATTGTTACAAGTTAGTTTTCCTAAACATACTGTACTTAGGTGTTGCAAAAATACAGAACTATTAACAGTTGTTTGGAAACATGGTGAAACTATTTTAGGGCCTTTTTCATGCAATCAGTAGTTAAACTAGGTGTTGAATGAGGTCCGAAGACATGATATCTAATATGCACACATAGGGATGCAGAAAGGGTGGTATGCAGAATTCCTAGGCAGGATTTCTAAATGCTTAAAGTCACAGTATTTGAACATGCTATGCAGCAAGTATGAGGATGACTTGTTTATTAGCGCATTATTACCCTAAGCATGATTCCTAGGTGTACCACAACATTACAACGATATTAGAACTAGTTTACATGAATAGCATGTTTATATTAACGTTTAATCCTAGAGCATGATTTCTATATGATAAATGATAATACCATTATAGGATGCTGAAACAGTAAACATGGACCTAAGGAACATGATATCTAATGCATGATATGCTTGCTTACAATCAGCCCTAAGCATGAATTTCTAGTGCACACGTAAGAAATGTAAAGCTAGAAGCATGGTATCTACCCTTTAACATGGATAACCTATATAACTACCCTCCCTTTTTCACTATCCATTCCCAAATATTTGTTTACAAATTATTACAAGCCGGGAATTACGAATTACATAACCAAAGAAGTTACTTCTATAAGGAGCCTTCAATTAGGCCCAGATCTTCCAAACCTCAATACCTTTGGTGTTTCATAGCCTTTCATAGTCCGGGTGTGTCAAAGTTCCCTAAGGACCTCAGGAGCTCCCGGGAAATGCTAACACCCAGACATAGCAAAAATAGAGTAAGTTCAGTGTGGAATGGCTAGCCTCTGTGTGTCAAAGTTTAGAGGGAGCTCAAGGTTCCCAAGGCAATGTTCACACAAAAGGAGCAGAAGCTAGACTTCTAAGAGTATATGTGATAGTGCTTTTTATTATTTTGAAAAAAAGTGTTTAAGTAAGAAAACAATTTTGAGAAAGGGTAAGTAAGAAAACAGTTTCGAAGAGGGAAATAGAAGTTTAACATCACACAAAAGATCAGGGATGGTCCAGCAATCACAGAAAGGGGTAATGAGATTTGAGGGACAAATACAAAGCATGTGAGGCAAACATGTAACATGCAGACACACATATAGGCATACAATCAGAAACTCCTAAGGGTTCTGAGGATTAGAGGTACAGTGAAGTACTAGGTTAGATTAACACCCAAGCAACTAAGAACATGATTAAACTAATGTACTAATCATAGGCATGTAGATTCACGTAAGAAGCAGGTGCTAAGTATAAAGAAACATGCTGGTCATAAAAAAATAAAGCTTATCTTCACATGTAGAGGAAAGTTTAGGATTCTAGATACATGCTGAATAATAAGTAAAAGCAAATTAGAAGCATACTAAATTACAACAGTAGTAGAAACATGTTGGTTTGAGGGCTGAAATCTAAATTAGAACATACGAGTGAAGTGAAGAAAGCAGTAACACAAACAGGAAGTAGGAGATGCAAAATAGTTAGCCTAGGCTTGCAGCCGCCTAACTTAGAATAGTAGTAACTAGCACAGAAGAGAGAGCAGGGAGTTTTTTGTTTGTGTGAGAGAGAGAATTTTGAACAGATCAGTTCGTGTTTGTGTTTGTCCTAAAGAGAGGATATATATAACAAATTGAAGGCTAGGTAAAATAAGGTAGAAGTCCAATTGTCCAGCAATCATGGGACTTGAAATCAATCAGTGCAATCAATCAATACAAGTACTCCCATAATTAAGGGAGTTAACTTCAAATGGTAATAAACAGGTAACAAGTAAGGAAAGAGGTAAATGTGTAAATAAGTATAGCATAGGTAATTAGGGCTAGGTTAAGAAAGTTTAAATTAAGGAAACAATGTCAAGAGACAGTAAATAATGTAATTAACCACAAAATAGGGTCTGAAAACAATTCAAAGGTCTGAAATCAGCAAATGGTATCAATCACTGGGGTCAGGGATCCGAAATTAGTGTTGATTAAAGGAAAGCCTCATGTATTTAAGGAATTATTCAGAATCAGAATATCGTGTGAAAATCAGTTAGTACTACTCACAGTCATTCAGGGATTCAAGCATGTTAAAAAGAATAGGTTGATTTAAGAGGGATAAACACACATTAGGCAAGAAACAATATAATCAAAGGTTCGATAGCACAACAAAGTAGGAATCATATAGAATCAGGGCTTTAGGCCAGTACATGACATTATGAGCATGAATGCAGTAAACAGGTAATAGACAAAATCAGAATCACAAAGGGTAGTCATGATATAGGTAAAAGATGAATAGTTAGAAACCCTAATAAGTATTGTAGGGTAAAATCACATAAATAATCGAGGACTACTCATGGGAAACAGACACACATACAAATCTAAAGAACAACTCAATAGAAACAACACATAATTATAATACAGGGTTAAAACTAAAGTTTTAACATAATAAATCGTGATTAAAAGCAATACTTAGCAAAACCCTTTAAGCATATGAGAAAAAACACAGGTCAACATTTAAAATTTGACGAAATCATTTTTGAAGAACAGTTTTAGAAAACCCTAGTTGGAACTGAAGAACCTTTTGGGAAAAAATAGAAAACCTTTAAGGAAAACCTCATATAACTTGTAATAAGAACAATCTAGGGTATATCTAAAAGAATCGAAAGTTTAAAACATTAGGGTTTTACATAAAACCTCAGAGAAGATGGGAAAGACCTCGAACTGCATTGCCTCGAGCCTCAGGGGCATAAACCCTACTTGGAATCAAGATTTGGAGGCTTGAAGTAGACAGGAACACCATGGGTGTAAGTAGACAGGTTCTCTCCCTTTGAGGGCCTTAGGGATGACAACACCGGCATAAGACAGCCATGATAAGCAGGGGTGATGGAGGTTTCAGGGTCTCCGGCGAGGGGTGGCTAGAGAAGATGAAGAGAGCCATCAAAGCTGAAGAGACAGAAGTCTCTAGAAGAGACTAGAGATAGAGAGATGAGCATAGAGAGATGCGATTCGGTGAGAATGAGAGGGGTTGGGGGAGGGGGGGGGGGGGTTAGTTTGAATTAATTAAAGAAATAGGAATATGGGCCATTGATCTAATCTAATCAACGACTCAGATTTGTTTGGGGTTGGGTCGAGTATGGAATTGAGTATGAGCTGGGTATTGAATTGGGCTGAAGGGTTGGGTATTGGGTTGGTTTAATCTGATGGGTTGGGTTTAAAAATAGGCTATATTTTAAATAAAATGGGGCTATTAGTTGCCATAAAATCAAATAAATAATTACTAAAATAGCCAATAATTATGTAAAAATAAAATTAATGCCACATAGATGAAAATTATGGTAATTAGCTAATATTAAAACACTAAAATGACTGATTATCGAATTAAAATAGCATAAATGTGCAATTAGGTCATAGTTGCAAAATTTGTATAATTATAGTTAAACAGCGCCTAATTGGTTAATGTGTTAAATAATTAAAACCTACCAATATTGAATATGATTAAAAATGACATATTTAGTTGGGAAACATTTTGAAATTATTTATAATATAATTTATGAATAATTACTGGATATAGAAATACTAAATAAATAGAAAACTGAGTTGATAAAAATACGAAAAATTGTGGAAAAATACCACCCACATAAAAAATGATTTTAAAAGTAATATGTAAGTTTGAAAATAATTTTGAGGAAAAATTAGGTATCAACAGCTGCCCCTCTTTACCCGTGAAGGATGAAAGAATTGTCGGGTAAAGATATGATGGCCAATTCTGACCTAGCGAAATGGTTTTGAAGGGATTTGGGCCGCAACCTGGTTTTTGAGCTGCCTACCTATCCCCGATTTTATAGGAATCAGTCCATATGTAGTTCAGGAGCCACCGTCGAAGTATACCGATGAAGTTTTACAAGGACAGACGCAAAGTACAGGGTTGGGTGATCAAGCGGCTTATGGGATAGTTAGGAGAACTGGAGCGGGACCGCTCCTGCCTGGATGGTTGTTGCTAGCCGGATTAGCTACAAATGAATAACAAGCATATATAGTACATAATTTAAACATGATGCAAATTCCCGTTGGACTATGAATGCTGTCTTTGGACGGTTAAGGATGATGTCCTTAGACCATGATGTCCTGGGCCATGAATTGCTTGATGCAGGATTCGCAGGCCCTGAAATGATGTTCACGGGCCATGAAGATGGTGCCTCCGAACCATGATGCCTTTGAATAATGATATGCAAGATGATAAAAAGGGATCCTCAGGCCATGACATGGTGTTCTCGAGCCATGAAGATGGTGCCTCCGAATGATGACACCTTTGGATAAGTTGGCGATATTTCAGCCCATGAAGATGCAATAGCATGATGTTGACAAGGCAGAGCTTAGTCTTGCGAATTAAAAAGGGCAGAGCTTAGCCAAAAGGAAGCGAATGATAGAGACAGGGTTGCTTTTGAAAAGTAAATGGGAGACATCGTTTAGTCTCGAAAGGCATAAAGGTAGCCTTATGCAATGCAGATGCAGATGGAGGTAGCGTTTAACCTCGGAAGGTAGAAAGGTAGCCTTATGCAAGAATAGATGCAGATGCAGACAAATTTTAGTCTCGGAAGGCAAAATAGTAGCCTTATTCAATACAGATGCAGATGGAGGTAGCATTTAACCTCGGAAGGCGGAAAGGTAGCCATATGCAATATGCGAATGCAGTTGGAGATAGCGTTTAGTCTCCAAAGGTAGAATGGTAGCCTTATGCAATATGCGAATGCAGTTGGAGATAGCGTTTAGTCTCGAAAGGTAGAATGGTAGCCTTATGCAATATGCGAATGCAGATGGAGACATCGTTTAGTTTCGGAGGGCAGAATAGTAGACTTATGAAATATTTAAGGAAGGACAACATAAATTCTTAGCTGGTGTTAAATTACGGTAGAGCATTGTGATAATAAAGCATTGGTTGTGCTGATAACGAGTTTGATGAACGATGTCTGTCCTTGGAGTGGATAATATATTTCAGGGCTTTTGCAATTTTGTGCCTGCATCCAAAGAAAAATCATGAGTTTTGTAAAGGGGAAAGGTTAGTTCACATTCATGCTGGCTCCGCTTGGCTCGTTTGCTTGATCATGATGATAATGTCTGTGTCATTGGGGTAGCGTTTGCTAAACAAGCTGCTTCAGAAAAAGATAAATATGCATGATTTTTGTAAAAGTATAATATATAATCTAAAATAGTTTTAGATGAATCGACAACATGATACGGCTTGAGACATTGCGACCTCTCCAGCTGCGGAATTTTGAGGGTCCTCCTCAAAATTCTGCCCCAGTTTGCTGGGTGGACACCTCTGACTGCTGCTCGCGCGAAGACTGTCTGAACTTGCTTTGGAATTTTGAGGTTCCTTCTCAAAATTCTGCCCTAGTTGGCTGGGTGAATTCTTGTGGACTGTTACTCACTTTGGAATTTTGAGGGCCCTCCTAAAAATTCTTCCCCAGTTTCCAATTGCGGGGAGAAATAGATTTTTATTGAATTGTGACCGAACCCATAGGGCTTCCTACGTATCCCCTCTTAAACGGGAATCAGGTCTGGCGTAGTTCAAATTACATCACTGAGAAAGCATAAAGATTACACATAGTAGCGTTTAACTGCATCTGAATTGATTGGCTTTGGCAAGACTTCTCCGTCCATTTCTGTGAGTATAAGTGCTCTTCCTGTTAGTACCCAGTGAACCATATACGTACCCTGCCAGTTGGGAGAGAACTTCCCTTTGGCTTCGTCTTGATGTGGAAAGATCTTCTTCAGAACCAGCTGCCCTGGTGTGAACTTTCTCGGCTTGACTTTCTTGTTGAAGGCTCTGAACATTCTGTTCTGATAGAGTTGACCATGACAGACTGCATTCATTCTCTTTCCGTCTATGAGGGATAGTTGCTCATAACGGCTCTTTACCCATTCTATGTCGCTGAGCTCATCTTCTTGTATAGATCTTAGAGATGGAATCTCAACTTCGGCAGGAATAACAGCCTTAGTACCATAAACTAGCATATAGGGAGTTGCCCTTGTTGAGGTGCGAACTGTGGTGGGATATCCCAATAAGGCAAATGATAACTTATGCTGCCACTGTTTGTGCCTTTCTATCATCTTTCTTAGTATCTTCTTGATGTTTTCTGAATCTCCCAGGTTGATGCTTTCGGTCTCGTCCAGGTTGGACTTAGGTCTGTTCTCAAAATTCTCAACTTCTTTGACGATCTCGTCAGGTATGTCGTCTTCATCTGAATCAATGTCCGTTTGCTGCGTTGTCTCGTTGCATGTCACAGTCATCGGTTCATCAAGACAAGTAATAGTAATGCTGTATAAATAAAGTAATGAGAGAAAACAATAACAATGAATATCGGATTCGTAAGAGAAATTTAGAAGATGCTTTGATAGATTGAATACTGTTTTGAACATTGAAGATCTTTATTGCAGAAATTGAAAAATGCAGGAAAAGGAAAATCATTTTAGTAAATAAAACAGTAAATAATGCTTGTTTTAGCCTTGCTACCCCGAGGCTCGTCGGGCTTTGGTCATCTGATAGACCAGTTCTTGAGATATGTCCCCTTGATTACAGTCTGTATGGAAGGTCCTACCTTCCCCTCCCCCTCCCCCTCGAGAACAACACAACAATCCTTATCTTCGTCCTCTAGGAACAAACTCCTAATTGCTGCAAGTGATTCTTTCTCGTCGGAAGCGTAAATAGTGTCGGCCTGCTTGAAAGTCTTCTCAAGATGAGGTATCGTCTGCTCCAAAGGGTAATAGGGACCTCACCAAGGTGGAGACCAGTCGTTGAATTCCTGCCAGGTGTACTCATACCCCACACCAAAAGTGGTGCCATGTTCCTTGAGCTTTATGGGCTTCGTGATTCCTTGGAGGTTCTTACCGAGCCCTTTTCCTGGCTCATATCCTCTCCAGTTCAGGATGCTCTCAATCTTGTTGTCTCACCACTTGTCCTTGTCGATACCATTGATCTGTTCAATATGGTGGTAAGTTCCTCCGCCTATCTTCCTTTTTCCATCAATCACCGGAATAGCTTGACGACTATAAATGAGGTTGCTACCGTCACCATGAATAATCACCTCTCGGTGGTTCCACTCGAATTTTACCGCCTGATGTAGCGTTGATGCTACGGCCTCAGCAACATAAATCCAGGGTCGTACCAACAACAGGTTGTAGGATGCTGACACATCTATCACCTGGAAATCCACTTCGAACCAAGTTGGTCCCATCCGCAGACATAGGCTGATCTCCCCCATGGTGGACCTCTGAGAACCGTCGAAGACTTTCACATTAATCGCCCCATACCTTACCTCATGTACCCCTTTACCCAATTTCTTGAGTGTTATCAACAGACACATGTTAAGGCTAGAACCTCTATCGATCAAGATTCTTGTGATGAAATGATCTTCGCATTGCACAGTGATGTGCAGTGCTTTGTTGTGCCCCAATCCTTCAGATGGTAGCTCGTTCTCATGAAAAGTGATTTTATGACTCCAGTATCTGGCCTACCATATTGGCCATTTCCCCACTAGTGATGTTGTTTGTCACATATGCTTCACTCAACACTTTCAACAAAGCATTTCTGTGTGTTTCGAAATTCTGCAGTAGAGAGAGGATGGATATCTGTGCCGGTGTCTTGTTCAGCTGGTCGATGACAGAATACTCCTTAGCCTGTACCTTTCTACAAAGGTCATCGGGAACTGTTTCGATAAGGGGAGGCCGGTTAGCAGCCTTCTTGTTTGACTCGGCCAGATGCTCAGGGGTGTAGACCCTGCCAGTTCTCGCCATACCCTGTGCTGCGACAACTTCCTCAAACATGACCTTGCCTTTCCTTCTCGCCTCGGCTGTGTAGTCCCAAGGGACAGAGTTTGAATAGAAGGGTGGCGTGGTTGACATTGCCACCGAAATTGGTGCAACCATATTTACTTCAAACAGAATGTGTGTTCGGGGTGGCAAGACTGTGACCTCGAATGATGCCGGTGCATTTGCTGGAGATACAAACTCAAGTTCAATTGGCACTGGTGACTTTGCAGGTGGCGCTGCTTCAAACTCAAGTGGTATAGACATAGTCACCTCAGCGGTCTCAGATGGCTGGATCTGGACTATGATCGGTTTGAGAGTGACTGCGGGTTTCTTTGGTTCATCGCCTTCCGCGATCAACCCAATTGACCCCTCGGGATCCCAATCATCTTCTATTTCAATCATATGGATATCTCTACCCTTATGGTCTGGCAGAGGATTGTTACGGATGTTTGGAGGGGGGTCTTTTGCCACAATAATCTTGTTGTCAATGAGAGCCTGTATTTTGTCCTTGAGAGAGCGACACTCTTTGATGGTGTGTCCTTTTATGCCGGAATGGTATGCACAAGATTTTTTTGGGTCAACCCACTAAGAAAGGTTCTCAGGGTGGCAGTAGGGATAGGTGTGACATAACCAACAACTTTGAGCTTCTCATACAACTGGTCAATAGGCTCGGCTATGGTGGTGTATTGCTATGGAAGGAGGCGATCAAAATTGGGACGAGTTCTAGGGAAGTTTTGGCGTGCAGGGGGTGATTGGTAATGGGATGGATGGGAATTATAAGTGTGGTAGACAGGAGCGAGTTGTGAATATCTGGGCGAAGCAGGTTGATATGTGGGTGGTCAAGCTTGGTAGGAAGGTGGTGGAGCTTGGTAATTTGGTGAGGGTGCTTGGTAATTCGGGGTTGGATGGTATGTTAGTGGAGGTGTTGGATAGGTTTGGTATCTGAGTGGGAACTTGGTTCGTTGTGAAACTATTACGGCTCCCACGTCTCTCTTCTTAGACACACCACCGGACTGTAGAGCCTTGTTTGTGGCTTGTAAGGCTTCAAAATTTGTAACCATACCGCTTTTAATACGTTCTTAAATCCGCTCACCCAATTTGATGATGTCAGAGAACTTGTGGCCTTCAACCATCATTAAGCGTTCATAATACTGCGGGTCTTATGCCCGGACAAAGAACTTGTTCATCTGTTCTTCCTCTAGAGCAGGTCTGACTTTAGCGGCTTCGGACCTCCAGCGAGTAGCATACTCGGGAAAGGTTTCTATAGGTTTATTCTTTAAATTTTGAATGTAGAACACATCTGGTGCATTCTCTATATTGAATCTAAACCTGTCCATGAAAACAGACGCCATGCTTACCCAATTTGACCATTTCTTGGGGTCTTGGTTGATGTACCAAGACAGTGCGTCTTCCTTCAAACTCCTCATGAACAACTTCATGCAGATTCTTTCATCCTTTCCTACACAAACCAATTTGTCGCAATAGGTCCTCAAATGCACTCTCGGATCACCAGTACCGTCAAACATTTCGAACTTTGGAGGTTTGTACCCCTCGGGCAGTTCGACAATAGGTTGGATACAAAGGTCTTCATAATTCAACCTTTCAATCCCCTTGGTTCCTTCAACACCCTGGACTCGGCTGGTCAGTTTCCTAAGCTCCTCGGCCAGGTTCCTGATAAGTAAATCCTTTTCGTCAGACTCAGATGCTTGTGGGATAGGTGGAGTGGAGTGGGTCACGGTTTCCACATAGATGGGATTGTTATAGGTGTGGAAATTGTCCTTTGTGGGGTTTTGAGGTTCTGGGATGAGTAGTGGAGTGTTTTCTGAGGTGTGGCAAGCATTGCACTGTGTCGGGAGAGTTTGGTTCTTTGGGGGAGTGGTGTGATGGTGAGGTGGGGGATGATTTTGCTGTCTTGGGATATTTTGTGGAGGTGCGGGGTTTTGAGGATTTGGAAGGTTGACGTCGGGGACGTTGAGGGAAAATGACAAATTGGCCAGATTTCATACTTGATAAAGTTCTTCCTGAAACTTCAGCAATTTCTGTTCAAGTGGTGACATGTTCTCATGCAGGACTTGAATACCTCGGCCATCAGTGGCCTCTACCCGTTCAATCACATTCTCCTTTCTGGTGCCGATGAACTCTTCCATCTTACCTTTGCCTTAGTCGTTGCCCTTAGGAGGACTAGGGGAGGAGTAGGTGGAGGCCCCTTGGATTTAGTGCGATAGGCTGATGATGCCAGAATGTACGAACTAACCTTTGGGGAGGGGATTAAGAAAAAAAATAAAAACAAAAGGTAACCAAGTCAGTGGGGATCATGAAAAGAGTATTGCAGTATTTAAACACATAATGCGGAAATGAAAGCATGTCCTAAGTTGGGAACCTCTTTATGCTTGAGGTAGGCCTAGCGACAAATTGATTTGGAGAACTTAAAATACTAAATGCCTCATTTTATTGATAAGAAAAATAGACAAATCCCAAAATGATAGACGAAAAATAAAAGTCACTAATGGCCATTGGCCTTATTACATTGATAGGAAAATAAAGACATTCCTATCTACTTGGTCCCAGAAGGACCTTTCCCAGATTCGGCATTCTTGCTTCCTTCGAGCAACTTTCTCAGCTCGCGAAGTCCCAGCAACAGGTAAGTTCTGGCTAGGTATCCCCCTGCAGCTCCCTCAGCCTTTTGAATATCTTCAACTCTTTTGATGAACTTTTCTCCCAGCTCGACTATACCTCGTTCCAAGTACCCCAGCCTCTTGTTGGTGTTGATAGCTATGTCCTTCCATTCCTCGATCAGTTTTTTGTTGGACTCATGTATCTTGTGGTGGTCATCCTCACTTTCTCAGATCCTTTTGCGCATTTGGTTGAACTTGACTTGTGCTTCAGCCCTTTCATCTGTAACCCTTTGACCACGGACGTACCCCGACTTGCTCTGACCACCCAGATCCTCTTCTAACCGACCAAGATAGAAAGGGGTATAACCGGCATGATACCTGTCTGGATCGATGGTGTATTTCTGAAGTATAACCTTGCAGTGCCACATGTGCTGATATTGGCACTTGTGAGGACTGTCATTATTTTGAAAGTCAGCTCGAATATGGCTCATCTTCTCGAACCTAGGGATGACTTTCTTCCTTCCTTCTTGCCTCATAAATCTAAGAGGGACGTAAGGGTATGTCCCCTGTAGACCAATCAGTATCAGAAATGACGTGTCTCGGGATCGAATGATGAACTCATCTGTTGGAAACTATTCGAACATCCATTGAACATGTTCTTCAGTCAAGTTATAAAAAAGCTCAACCCATCCCTCAGCATTTTCAGGCTGAGCGAACATGTCAGGGATATAATTCATTCACTTTGGGTGATAGAAAGCGATGTGGTCATCCCACATTCTGCGGTGAATGCCCTGTCGATATTCTCCCGTTTGGAGATGCTCTATGAGCCAGAGTTGAAGTAATAAATTGCAACCTTCGAAATGCTTTGCTTCTTGTTGACACCTTTCTAAGGCCCGATATATGTCTGCAACGATCATGGGCACAATGATGAAATATTGCCATTTACCCCTTCAATTATAATCTTAGTTACCATGGCTAGCCTGGTATGGATCCTTTTGTTCTTCATCGGGAACACGATCAGACCCAAAAAGTAAATCATAAACACTAACACTCGGCGATGGACGTGTCCAATAGAGGTGATAGAAAACTTTTCATGGTAGGTACAGTATGATTTGCTGTAGCCATACCTTTTGTACAAGTAGTCAAAGGAATGTACGAATCCTCCAAACATACCAATTCCGTGTCCTTTTCCAGACCCATCATTTTGAGGAAACTTTTGCCTGTGCGGTTCTTAGGCATCAACAACCCTGGAGTTTCCCATACTAGGTTAGCCAGCCCTCCTATCTCTTCTATCAAAGGCGCCATTTCGACGTTCCCAAAGCGGAACACAGACCTTTCACGATCCAAGAACAGGGTAGCAACCTCTACTATTATTTTGTTGGGCTGGATTTCCAGGAGAGACGGTAGGTTACCTAAGTGTTTCCTGATGATAGCTTTGTTGCTAGAGTGCAGATCCTCTCATCAACTCAACAGTTTTGGGTGGATGTTGGAGTCCATGCCGAATCTGGGGACTTCGTGCCTCATTTTCTCTGCAAAGCAAATAAAGTTAGGCCATTACCCCCACCGGGCTCGCCTATTTATCGTCAATAATTAACAAGAAGCATTTAGTTCTCCAAATAAATTCACAGAACGTGAGGGCGTCCGTTTGGGTTTAGGGAAACCCGACGGACTTTTGGATAAGGCTATCTTAAAAGCTATCGTGCGGACGACACTTTAGCTTGACTAGGTTTGACCATGATGCATGCAACAGTGCAACAGAGTAAGGTTTCTATGGGGTTTTAGACCGGTACCCTTGAGCGGACAACTCAAGGGGGAAGGCACGGAACCCTTGATCAACTAGTTTTACCGCAAATAAGCCTTTCCTAATTTAGCGGGTGATAATATAGGAGGGGCGCAACCACTCATCAAGCGTTGCTATAGTATTTTGTTTGGAACGAGTGGAGTATGAATGTTGAGCATGATTTATCCAATAAGTATTAAAACAAGTTGCCACGTATTTGCACGTTAAAGAAAGCGGTAAAAACGGTAGAAATGATTTAAAGCACTTACAAAAGGAAACAAAGAGACATGTCAGTTTCGTTTTTGAAGAAAAGTAAATACCCGAAGTAAACAATTAATTGCATGTAAAGGGAATAGGAAAAGGTGTAAGTATTTAAAATATAGGCATAAATTCACGAAACAATTTGAAATGGTAAAATCCTGGATATCCCCAAACAGAGTCGCCATGCTTTCGCACCCCCTTTTTCTTCCTCGCGGAATATCGGGTTTATGAAAATGATTGGGACAACTCTTTCCTTTTGGGAAAGGGTTTTTCATATTTTGAAGAGTCACTACCTAACGATTTTCACGGTGCGTTAGGGCACCTAAGGGGTTCAATTATAACTACATTTCTAACGAGAGATTTGGGTAAGGGCTTGAAATTATCCTAAGGGGAAGGTGTTAGGAACCCCTTAGGATCCACAAGTATGGTTCCCGGCCAAATGGTTTCGTGAATTTGTACAACTAACAAATAACAAGTAAAGGCTCAAATAAAAGGGTATTTAAGTCTTGAGTATATAGATGTTTAGAAAAAAGTAAAAAAGATTACGAGCTAGCGTATAAAGGTGTCCTAGGTTTATAATAACAATCATATCAATGCAATACCCGGTAATCACTCCTCGAAGAGGGGCTACACGTGGTATTAGCGCACCGTTCATCATATCCATATTCTACCATTCCCACCCCGTGAAGGTAATTAAAGCGTGTGTTGGTCACGGACTCTATTCCGTGCTATTACCCGTCCCATCCTATCAGTCCTGGAGGAGGCTAGGACTACTATCCTAAAAGTAAGTACTAGGTTGACCCCTAGTTTTAAAGGACAAGATTCTAAGCGACAAACAACGACAATTAGGACTTTAGATAATGGGAAAACAAATAAGAGCAGATACGAGGCCCAGTTATTCCTCCACAGATTATGCACATGATTAGCACGACTCAACCACAAGTAAGGCCTTATTAACTTCAGAACCTAAGGCATGATATCTAGGTGAGAATGCAATAGTGAGGCAACTTTATTACTGATTTCAGAGGATAAATTTTATCAGTTTCTTACTGATTATAACCATTAATAATCAAGCAGTAGGTATAAAAGAGTATATTTCCAGTTTTAATAGATTTAACACCTAAGGCTTGCCTAAGCGTATGACAATACTCAGTAATTACCCAGATTATTAAAGAAACTATTACAAGTTAGTTTTCCTAAACATGCAGTACTTAGGGCCTTTTTTTTGTTTGAAAACATGGTGAAACTATTTTTAGGGCCTTTTTCATGCAATCAGTAGTTAAACTAGGTGTTGAATAAGGTCCTAAGACATGATATCTAATATGCACACATAGGGATGCAAAATGGGTGGTATGCAGAATTCCTAGGCAGGATTACTAAATCCATAAAGTCACAGTATTTGAACATGCTATGCAGCAAGTATGAGGATGACTTTTTTATTAGCGCATTATTATCCTAAGCATGATTCCTAGGTGTACCACAACATTACAATGATATTAGAACTGGTTTACATGAATAACAAGTTTATATTAACGTTTAATCCTAGAGCATGATTTCTATATGATAAACGATAATACCATGATAGGATGCTGAAACAGTAAACATGGACCTAAGGAACATGATATATAATGCATGATATGATTGCATACAATCAACCCTAATCATGAATTTCTAGTGCACACATAAGAAATGTAAACCTAGAAGCATGTTATCTACCCTTTAACGTGGATAACCTATATAACTACCCTCCCCTTTTCACTATCCATTCTCAAATATTTGTTTACAAATTATTACAGGCCGGGAATTATGAATTACATAACCAAAGAAGTTACTTCTATAGGGTGCCCTCAATTAGGCCCAGATCTTCCAAACCTCAATACCTTTGGTGTTTCATAGCCTTTCATAGTCCGGGTGTGTCAAAGTTCCCTAAGGATCTCAGGGGCTCCCGGGCAATGCTCACACCCAGACATATCTAAAATTGAGTAAGTGCAATGTGGAATGGCCAGCCTCTGTCTGTCAAAGTTCAGAGGGAGCTCAAGGGTCCTAAGGCATTGCTCACACAAAAGGGACAAAACCTAGACTTCTAAGAGTATATGTGAGAGTGCTTTTTATTATTTTTTAAAAAAGGGTCTAAGTAAGAAAACAATTTTGAGAAAGGGTAAGTACGAAAACAGTTTTGAAGAGGGAAATAGAAGTTCAACATCACACAAAAGACCAGGGATGGTCCAGCAATCACAAAAAGGGGTAATGGGATTTGAGGGACAAATACAAAGCATGTGAGGCAAAAATGTAACAGGCAGACACACATATAGGCATACAATCAAAAACTCCTAAGGTTCTGAGGATTAGAGGTACAGTGAAGTACTACGTTAGATTAACACCCAAGCAACTAAGACCATGATTAAACTAATGTACCAATCATAGGCATGGAGATTCACGTAAGAATCAGGTGCTAAGTATACAGAAACATGCTGGTCATAAACAAATAACGCTTATCTTAACATGCAGAGGAGGGTTCAGAATCCTGGATACATGTTGAATAATAAGTAAAAGCAAATTAGAAGCATACTGAATTACAATAGTAGTAGAAACATGTTGGTTTGAGGACTAAAATCTAAATTAGAACATACGAGTGAAGTGAAGAAAGCAGTAACAGAAAAAGGAAGTAGGAGATGCACAATAGTTAGCCTTGGCTTGCAGCCAGCTAACCTAGAATAGTAGTAACTAGCACAGAAGAGAGAGCATAGAGTTTTTTATTTGTGTGAGAGAGAGAATTTTGAACAGATCAGTTTGTGTTTGTGTATGTCCTAAAGAGAGCATATATATATATCAAATTGAAGGCTAGGTAAAATAAGGTAGGAGTCCAACTGTCCATCAATCATGGGACTCAGAATCAATCAGTGCAATCAATCAATACAAGTACTCCCTTAATTAAGGGAGTTAACTTCAAACGGTAATAAACAGGTAATAAGTAAGGAAAGAGGTAAATGTGTAAATAAGTATAACATAGGTAATTAGGGATATGTTCAGAAAGTTTCAATTAAGGAATCAATGTCAAAAGATAGTAGATAGTGTAATTAACCACAAAATAGGGTCTGAAAATAATTCAAAAGTCTGAAATTAACAAAGGGTATCAATCACAGGGATCAGGGATCCGAAATTAGTGTTGATTAAAGGAAAGTCTCATGTATTTAAGGAAGTATTCAGAATCAGAATATCGTGTGAAAATCAGTATAGTACTACTCACAGTCATTCATGGATTCAAGCATGTTAAAAAGAATAGGCTGATTTAAGAGGGATAAACACACATTAGGAAAGAAGAAATATAATCAAAAGTTCGATAGCACAACAAAGTAGGAATCACATAGAATCAGGGCTTTAGGACAGTACATGACATTATGAGCATGAATGCAGTAAATAGGTAATAGAAAAAATCAGAATCACAAAGGGTAGTCATGATATAGGTAAAAGATGAATAGTCAGAAATCC
Organism: Nicotiana paniculata; assembly: GCA_005239505.1. Lineage (NCBI taxonomy): Eukaryota > Viridiplantae > Streptophyta > Magnoliopsida > Solanales > Solanaceae > Nicotiana > Nicotiana paniculata. The sequence continues at coordinate 48,784 of MDKI01144497.1, read as the reverse complement.
TAATAAGTATGGTAGGGTAAAATCACAGAAATAATCGAGGACTACTCATGGGAATTAGACACACATACAAATCTAAAGAACAACTCAATAGAAACAACACAGAATTAGAATACAGGGTTAAAACTAAAGTTTTAACATAATAAATCATGATTAAAAGTGGTAATTCACAAAACCGTTTAAGCATATGAGAAAAAACACAGGTCAACACTTAAAATTTGAAGAAATCATTTCGGAAGGATAGTTTTAGAAAACCCTAGTTGGAAGTGAAGAACCTTTTGGGAAAAAATAGAAACCGTTTAAGAAAAACCTTAGAATAACTTGTAACAAGCACAGATCTAGGGTAGATCTAAAATAATCAAAAGTTTAAAACATTAGGGTTTTACAGAAAACCTCAGAGAAGATGAGAAAGACCTCGACCAACACTGACTCGAGCCTCAGGGTCATAAAACCTACTCGGAATCAAGCTTTGGAGGCTTGAAGTAGACAGGAACAACATGGGTGTAAGTAGACATGTTCTCCCTTTGAGGGCCTTAGGGATGACAACACCGGCATAAGAGAGCCATGAAAAGCAGGGGTGATGGAGGTTTCAGGGTCTCCGGCGAGGGGTGGCCGGAGAAGATGAAGAGAGCCATCGAAGCTGAAGAGACAAAAGTCTATGCAAGAGACTAGAGAGAGAGAGAGAGAGATGAGCATAGAAAGATGTGAGTCGGTGTGAATGAGAGGGGTTGGGGGGTAGTTTGAATTAATTAGGGAAATAAGAATCTGGGTCGTTGATCTAATTTGATCAACGGCTCAGATTGGTTTGGGGTTGGGTCGGGTATGGAATTGGGTATGGGCTGGGTATTGAATTGGGATGAAGGGTTGGGTATTAGGTTGGTTTAATCTGATGGGTTGGGTTTAAAAATAGGCTAGATTTTAAATAAAATGGGGCTATTAGTTGAATGCCCATAAAATCAAATAAATAATTACTAAAATAGCCAATAATTATGTAAAAATGAAATTAATGCTGCATAGATGAAAATTAAGGTAATTAGCTAATATTAAAACACAAAAATGACTGATTATCGAATTAAAATAGCATGAACGCGCAATTAGGCCATAGTTGCAAAATTTGTATAATTATAGTTAAATAACGCCTAATTGGTTTATTTGTGAAATAATTAAAATCTAATAAAATTAAATATGATTGAAAGTGACACATTTAGCTGGGAAACATTTTGAAATAATTTATAATATAATTTATGAATAATTACTGAATACAGAAATACTAAATAAATAGAAAACTGAGTTGATAAAAATACGAAAAATTGTGGAAAAATACCACCCACATAAAAAATGATTTAAAAAGTAATATGTAAGTTTGAAAATAATTTTGAGGAAAAAGTGGGTATCAACACTAGTCATGTTAGAAATCCTGCTTAGGCTACGTGTTAGTACTGTTAGGACCCACAAAGGTCGTGTTACATGTTGAATTATTTGGTTAATTTGCCCTTCGTACTTAATCACAATTATCATTTTCATATTATATCTAAATCTCTATTGTTCTTTATTAATACATCATATTATCATTCCTTGGGCTAATTATCATGACTCTTGTGAGCCCGAGAGATTAATGAACGAGGGTCTATTGTGAGTGATATTCATGTGATCATGCTGCACGCTGCATCGGGCTTTATTGATTCATGCCAGAATTTGGCTTATTGCGCTTGAGATGGTTCGGCCCCTCCAGAGTCTGCACATCCACATTCGGCGCAATGCTAGCAATTATTTACAGTTGGGTTGGATCTGCCCTGGTTTATTTGTTTACTTATTGAGTTGCTTGTACTCGCCCCGCATCGTTTGCAAATCCAAGAATTTCTAGTCACGACGATTGCTGATTCACAAAGTTCATACATCCGGAGGTCATCGAGGTAGCTGTTTGGCGTCCGCAGACCTTAACTCTCCTCCCCTATCTTTCAGTTTCAGTTCTACTTTCTAGATAGTGTACCAGACTATGTCATTATGTAGATGCTCATGTACTGAGTGACACCCCGATTTTGGGAAAAAAATTATGTATTTAGTTATGATAATCTATCCCATTTTATGAGATTTGTATTAATTTAAATTATTTTAATATATTTCAAAGTTGAAAGTGCCTAGTACCGAGATAGGTGCCATCACGACATGTTGAGTTTTGGGTCGTGACAGGTTCCCAAGACTAACTTGTTATTTCTGGTGCAGGCTAAAGTGAGAGAAAACAATTAAGACTGGTATCTAGACAGTCAATGCTCAAGACATGTGACTGGTGAAAAGAAAAACTTTCTCTCCCTGACATCCTTCCAAGGAGGGAATGTGTCATTTGGAAATGGGAAAAGGACAAATAACAAGTATTGGTAAGGTTGGTAAGTCACTCTCTAATGTTATAGAAGATGTGTACTATGTAGTGGGTCTTAAATATAATCTTCTGAGTATTTCTCAAATATGTGATAAAGGAAATGAGGTTCAGTTTAATTAAACAATATGCATTGTCACTAAGCTAGATACTGATGAAACTATTTTTGAAGGTAAGAGACATAACAATGTCTACAAGATATCTGTTATGTATCTTCCTCATAGTGAGCATACATATTAAAGTGTAGTGGAAGATGACCCATTGTTATGTAATAGATGACTGGGACATGCCAGTCTATCTTAACTCAGCAAGTTGACAGCAAAGGACCTGGTCCTTGGACTACCAAAAGTTGAGTTCTCATCAGACAAAGTGCGTGATGCTTGTGTCAAAGGAAAAATGTAAAGTCATCTTTTAAATCTAAAAAGGTTATCAGTACTTCTAAACCCTTGGAACTCTTCACATGGACCTATGTGGACCAATAAGAGTGAAGAGCAGGGGAGGAAAGAAGTATTTATTTGTCATTGTTGATGATTTTTCTAGGTACACATGGACCTTCTTTCTGGCATATACGGATGAAACTTTTGATGTTTTATGTGTGCTTGTCAGAATGATTCAACAGAAACTGGGTTGTGTTGTTTCAAGTATAAGAACTGATCATGGGACTAAGTTTGAAAACTCTGAATTCCTTGAGTTCTGTAGCACTCATGGAATTGATCATAACTTCTCTGCAGCCAAAACTCCAAAACAAAATGGTGTTGTGGAAAGAAAGAATAGATCTTTAGAAGACATGGGCAAGACCATGCAAATTGCCAGTGGACTACCTAAGAGCTTTTGTGCTGAGGCAGTCAATACTGCATGCTACTTGCTAAATAGATTCATGGTCATACCCATTTTTGAGAAGAGTCCCTATGAGTTACTTCAAGAAAGAAAGCCCAACACCACTCACCTAAGATCTTTTGGGTGCGAATGTTTTGTGCACAACAATGGCAAAGAATATCTAGGTAAGTTTCATGATAGAAGTGATGAGGTATTTTTCTTGGGCTACTAACCATATAGTAAAGCTTACAACGTATTTAATAAAAGAACTATGTGTATAGAAGAAATTGTTCATGTTATTTTTGATGAATCTAACAACATGGATGAGAAAGGTCTGCATGATGAAGACTATGACATAGGTCTCACTAATGAAGGAACATTTAAACAACATGAACAACAATATGAAGATGACAAGAAGAAGAGAGAATTATATTGACTATTACCCAGACAGATGAAGTTGTAACTACTGACACTAGTCCTTTGGGTCCTCCTTGGCTTAACCATATCTGGGAATGCAGGTTAGACCACAAAAACATCAAAGCTCACACCTCCTTGAGAATATCATCTTTGATCCTAATGTTTGAGTGCAAACTAGGTCATCTCTGAGAAACCTATGTGCACTTACAACATTCCTCTCACATGTTGAACCTAAAAACACAAAGAAGACCTAAAGGATCCAGATTGGGTTATAGCCATGCAAGAGGAGCTGAATCAGTTTGAGAGATAAAAGGTTTGGCACCTGGTGCAAATACCAAAGAACAAACCTATCATAGGTACCATATGGGTGTTCAGAAAAAAATTGGATGAGCAAGGAAATATCACAAGGAACAAGGACAGACTGGTGGTTTAGGGGTATAATCAAGAAGAAAGCATTGACTATAATGAGACATTTGATCTTGTAGCAAGAATGGAATCTATAAGAATGTTAATTGCTTTTGCTGCGCACATGGAGTTCTACTATATTAGATGGATGTGAAAAGTGCATTCTTGAATGATTACCTGAAGGAGAAAGTGATTGTAAAACAACCTCCTGGATTTGAGAGTGAAGAGTTCGTTGACTATGTGTCCAAGATAGACAAGGAACTGTATGGATTGAAAATGCTCCAAGATCTTGATATGAGAGGCTCTCAAAATTCCTCTTAACCAATATCTTTGTAAGAGGAAAAGTGGACAACACACTGTTTCTGAGGATTAAAGGAAAAAATCTTCTGATTGTGCAAGTATATGTGGATGATCTTATCTTTCGAGCTATTAATGAAGCAGTGTACAACGAATTTGCTGAAATAATGGGGAATGAGTTTGAAATGAGCATTATGGGTGAATTGAACTTCTTTTTAGGCCTGCAAATCAAGCAAACACCTAATAGAACCATGATCCATCAACAAAAATACATCAAAGAACTGTTGAAAAAATTCAACATGGACTCTTCTAAGTTAATTGATACTCCCATTTCCACTGCAACCAAGCTGGACCTTGATGAAGAAGGGAAAAGTGTGGAACAACTATATAGAGGAATGATTGGATCATTGTTGTATCTCACATCAAGTAGGCCTGATATTGTATTAAGTGCGGGATTGTGTGCAAAATTGCAGGCAAAACCCAAAGAGTCTCATCTAAAGGCGGTCAAAAGAATACTCAGCTATCTCAAAGGGACTACTAATCTATGTCTATGGTATCCTAGAGGATAAAACTTTGATCTAGTTGGTTATGTTGACACAAACTATGCAGGGTTTCATATTGAGAGGAAAATCACTTCAGGAACAACACAGTTTATTGGTTCTTGCATGGTGTCTTGGGAAACAAAAAAGCAGAACTCAGTGGCTTTTCCTACAGCTGAAGAGGAATATGCAGAAACAACATCTTGTTGTGCTCAATTTCTATGGATAAGACAACAACTAAGTGTCACGCCCCCAACCTGAAGAGGAGTGGCCGGCACCCGGTGCCATACTCGGCCCGAGCATACTACTCTGTAACTATGAACTCTATAGGGGTAACCCTCAACCTAGGCCGATGAGGTCATATTCTAAATCATTTGAAAATAACGTCTACAACTAGAAATACCAAACTAAACATTTATATAGGGTCGGTAAAGCCACAATACTGATATAAAAAATGTACAGGACTCGTCTACAAGCCTCTTAGGGATAACTGAACTGTATCATGGTCAGGACAGGGCCTTGACCTACACATCAAACAGGTATATATATAATAGACTCTAAGGTATAAACCTGGTAATTCCGAGGAAGTGGAGCTAACCAACCAAGCTGATGTTTGACTTTGTCTATTGGGAAGGTCTATCCAGTTGTCTATCAGGACCTGCAGGTAGAAATGCAGCGTCCCTAGCAAAAGGGACATCATCAAAAAATAATCTACTGAGTATGTAAGGCAACAAAATAACAGAAAGCTGAAACTGAACTAATAATACAATAATTGAAAGTACCTAGGAGTCAAATATAATTTGAAAATATGCTTACCTGACTCATCTCTCTCAATATGGTAACTAAAATAGTTGTCCTGGCCTATAAGGCTCGATATGTGTAATTGTTCTGCCGTAATAGGCTCTCTCATAGGCGCTCGACCATACTAGGCTCTGTATCTCGACCATTCTGAGCTCTCTCAAAGGCGCTCGGCCATAAAAATCTCGGTATATAACTTAACATTTGATCATAGGTTGCCCAATAGGGGCCTGCCCATCGATTATAGCTCGATGGTGGTGAAAATACTGTAATACTGTATATATATATACCTCTTCTCTCTTGGCTGAAAAAATACAAAACTAAATTGAATATGAAGTCCCAAAAAGGGAGAATGTTGTAACTTATGAGACTAGGAAAATGTACATAAATTAAGGAATATGAACTTCTCTTTATGTCTCGTTATCAAACACATGTATTTACTGGATCATGAAAAAATGAAGGAAAGGTTTAGCCTTGACATAGTCGTCAATGCAACTCAACAACAAGCTTATGAAAACTAGCGCGCCAACCCTATAACAAAAAAATACATGTACTACTTAGATGACGCTAGTATATCACGTATTTCAAACGATAACTCGAGTCTAAAGGAAAACGGGCAGCATTTCCTCTGAACTATAGGCGAGATACAAACACAATACAATCAGTAACTCAAAAAAAACCCCAACTACAATTCGGTACCTTCTATACAACAAAAACCCAAACATACCATAACACACCCAATCAACAAGTTATTAATTAGCTTGAAATTGCAACGACGAGCGACCATCCCACTACCATACCACGTGTGGTATTTGTCCACTCCCTTTATCCTTCCAAACTCTATAAATCAGCAGCACAATAGGCCAATTGGACTACAAAACAACCCACTAAAAGTGAAATAAATCGAACTAACAACTTTCGATCACCATCCCATGAGTTCTAACTATTAGAAAATAAATTTATCAATATTTATTGATATTTAAAATATTAATTACCTAAAGTAGACATTTTATTAACTATGAAGTACCTTCTAAAACTCAAACTACAAAGAAAAATAGAGGTGATACAACGATACTTATGTCGTAGGGATCGTTCTAATGTTATCGCTTCTTGATTTCTTACTCGATATATTAATCTTCTTTAAAACCCTAGAAGAGATCTTAAGGATATGTTTATGGTTGTTCTCTGGCCATTTTCTATTGAAAAATGAACAGAAAGACGATTAAAAACCTATATATATCAACTTTTGAAAAGTCAAAGAGGTGCTAGCTTGGAACCCTATCATTGGCCCCTCTTCCGACGCATATATCTTTTTATCCGGATGTCGTATGAATGAACGGTTAAGAGAATTGGTAACTAACTTCTATTACCTTCAAATTTGTATATAATATGTCCCAAAAAGATCTCATATAACGCACTAAGGTATTGCACGAAAATCTTTAGTGACACACCTACTTGTCACCTATGCAGTCTGCGCAGTCTCGCAAAACTACAAATATCTCTCTACTCCTGTGTCGTACCGACAAACAGTTTAATGTATTAGAAACTAGACTTATAAATCATAAATTTGATATATTAATCATCCTGTAATTCCAAGTATACTAGGATAAAATCTCTGCTACATTTGACCTAATATTCAACATATTATGAATGTAACTTGTGATGACCTTTGCCAACTTTTGTTCCACAACTCGCTTGACTCAAAATGTAACACAAGACTATAACACGACTAAATTAACTCATAAAATAACCTCCTTATCGCATTAAGAACCTTAGTATCACCCAAAAATTATATGTCATAACATTCCCAACTTGTCGACATTCAACGAAACTTATTTTCTTCATTTGTTTTTAGCTTCTAAGCCTTTCAACCCTCTTGGTACTTGTTATTCATGATCTTAAATATTTGTAGCCTTCAAAGTAACGTGATTAACTTACATTATGTACTCTCAATGACGATCTCATTTCTGATCTTACATCAATTAACTTATGATGTACTCTCACGTGCGAAAATATGGGGTATAACATCATTCCCCCCTTTGGAACATTCGTCCTCGAATGTTAACTGATGCGCCTATCAGTCTCATAACCTATAGCTTTTATGAATACTTTAATACTATCCTTTCCATCTAGGCAACTGTTCTGTGAATAAATTTAAAGGCCAGGGCATTCCCCCTTTTAGGCCTCTTTCTTAGCCCGCAACTTGTGGTCGGAATCCTTCCAATCTCGTCATTGTTGCTACCTTTTGTGATGCATCTTGTATGACTCTGTCCTTTTATGCCCCTATGCGACTCTTCTCACCTTTTTTCTTCAGCTTTTAGCCAATCTCTAGGCCTCACTTTGGGAATATATACAAAACTTTGACAACCTGTCCCTTTGGGCATCTATAGGTGTACTGAAGTTCTTTGCTCAGTACTTTGTCAAACTTACGACTATTGTTATACCTTGTTTCATATCCTCAGTTATCTATGCTTATGGTCTTACTAAAACTAGGTAGGTTATAATATACCATAACTCTTACTTCGATTTATTATTACCGAGATCTGCTGCATAACTCCAGGTTACTCTCTCGCTGCTTATTCTATATGTATAAATCTAAGTCCTTTAATTCTTCCTCATTAATGTTCATCTTAAAAATGACGTCCTAATCTCATCTTATACTTTGGAACTTTTATCCGCCTATTGTTGATTCATCTTACTATTGATCTATATTCTACTATTGAAAACTTGAAATGTCTTACGTAATACATTGTCACTGGGGCTCACATCTCATGGGGGAACATATAAATTTATTTTCCTGATCCACTTAAGGACAATACTATACTTAAATAACTTATTTCATAGCATCCCAACATGATTCATCTTATGGGGGGTATTCTAATCATATGCAATTCATGAAATCCCTTTTCTTTAAATTATTATTGAATCAAAGAACAAAATGTCATCCACTTATCTATCATAATTACACCATTATTCTACTACCAGGGTAGCATTCCCTCGTTTATAAATGCTCCTAGTCTTAAACTCCTCCGAGTTCATTCATACTGCACTTAGCTTTCTATAACTTACTGAAATCATGAGCTCTCTTGTTTTGATGGGATTAATCTCGAGGCCTCACCTATTCTTGTCACCTTCTCACTCACCTTTCTCATCATTACTCCTATATACCTAAAACCTTGTCGCACTATAATTTAGCTTGCAACCTACACATATCTATTTATACTACCTGCAACATTCCTTTAACCTGCTAGCACCATAGATTTCCTTTAGTGCATCCACGATTGTCTTTACATGTGAGCAACTAATTTTGCTGGTCGTTTGGCCACTTTTGCATGAATAGTTGACTTACCATAGTACTCGCGCATATTGGAATTCCATATATCCCATATGATCTCGAATATTACATTTGATTTTCGTTCATTAGCCACGATAGGTTCCACTTTTCTTATGGAGTGTATACAATGTTGTAGCTTGAAGCCTTCTTCCTTATTTTCTCAGCTAGTCTTTCATTGCAATGCTTAGGGAAGACCCTCTGACTCTTGTAAATCTGCGAGCTTATTATATTGTATACCCCACAGAATTCATGATGTTCTTACTCGCCTATCATTATCCTTAGTTACTTACATACATGCCCTTGTGCTCGTAGGGTTGCTTCTGCCTTACAATTTTGATGGTCTCCCTGGCACTCTCTTTAATTTCCATAACACTTATACGGTACCTTTTACTACCACAACTCCTATCTGAATATTTCTCAAGGATTACGATGTTGTATCTGCGAGACTGAATTTCCTATGTTGGGTTTCACTATGTTTATCTTGCATGATCTACTGATTTATCTAAGACCTCTTTACTAGCCATAACTAAGTTATTACTGAATCAACTACTAACTACTCGTTAGTCCATGCTCATATTTATATTCTGTGTAACCTCTCTTGGGTTATGTCATTGTCTTAACTTACCTTTTGCATTGGCTCCTAACGTATCAAGTGTTCATTCGCACTTTTTTATCAATAACATTTGATGTGGGAACTCTTACTGCCTCTCCCTTGCGTCGTGCTTGCATAATGTTCTGGAGTCATAGCATATTTATAGGATCTGAATAAATGCAATATCATTCCTTTCTCCATTTTACCACATTCTTCCTTTACTATTCGATAGTTACCTGAACAACTTAACTCTGACTTAATACCATATCACACCATCTTCCCCCTTTTAGGGAAGTATTAACATCTAATGGTATAAAGACTTACTTATAAATAATTTACCTCTTCTTCTTTGACATCTTTTCACGTCTTCATTGACTCTTACTCGCCTTGTGGTAACCCGTATGTACCATGCATAATTTAATATCTTACGCATGACAGTGACACATAGTGTAACTGGCACACTTAGTCCCTTAAGCTTAACTTCGCTCAAAGTCTTTTCTTTGGGGGAGCGTCTTCCTGAATGACCTTTAAATGTTATTCTTCTGTTGTCCATTTTGTTATTGCTGGAACACAATCTTTGAAATTCTCTTGATGTTGACTATTAATACAGCATTTGATCCCTAATTGATGTTCAGTTTATCTTGTTCTCTAGACCATGCTGATTTCTATTACTCCGGGGGTTAAGCTTAGCATTCTGGTAATCACATTCGAGTGACCAACTTTCTAGAAATGATGGTATGACTTTATGGCTTATATAGTCTTATTGTCTCAAGGCCTGTCACCTCTTGTCTCTTCCTTCACTTGACTATAGATTCTGTCATTCTTTCATATTTTGATGTATTGTTATCACCAATTTATCATATCTTAATCATAATGCTTCATTAACTATGTTCTTATTTTCTGGCTAATATTTATGTTTATCACTTTATTATGAAAATTTTTCATAAAACGTACTTTTACTTTCAGCTCCCCTTGTTTCATCTTATTGACTCTTTTGGATGCCTAACATTCTCTCTCTCTCTCTCTCTCTCTCTCTCTTTTACTAGGGGCGGGAGTCATACTAAGGTAAACATTTATCCCTTCTAGGATTCCGCTGCCCATCTTCTGAAATTTATAAACATTCTAGTATTCATATCTTACTATACAATTCTAGAGTGAATCATTTGGGTGCCTCACAAGGAGATCTATTACCAGGTTTTCACTATCCTTCAAAAATTTTAGATAATGATAACCATCCATCCATCACTTTCGATTACTCTAAACCCAGTTGGATCCTGATATCCCATTCTTATATTAAACTATACATGTTAACTCCCATAAGGCATAACTGAGATGAGCGTTATCAAGTGTATATATCTCTGTTACTGTTGAAAGTTACTCAGAACACTTATATTTCTCTGCCTGAATTGTAAATACTGATAATCTTCACTAACTTGGCACCACACACCCTTCTTCACCTTGCTTCTTTCACTTGTTGAAAGTTGTGTCTACCTTCTGATTCTCTTATTGATTTTTACCATCTGGGTGGATAGATATTCATGCCTTAGGACTCTTTATCAAGAAGCTTACACGTCTTAGTACACACATGATCTGCTGAAGACCTCACATTTACTTATCGTAATCATGATGCAAAGTTGAGTTCTTCTTACTCAACTCTTCCACAAACACATTCAATCTCTTACCAACTGTCTTTCTATCATTTTATTATGAACAAAGTAGAATTTAAGAGTTTGAATTCTTACAACTGAGACTACCACATGATCTAGAGTAAGAATAAAAAGTGACAATCCTAAATGCCATGTAGCCTCCTGCTTATAAGTATGGTGCACAACACACCCATAAACAAAACTCTACCAGACACGGCTTGTAGACTCCCTAGGATAGAACTGCACTAATACCACGTTTGTCACACCCCAAACCTGAAGAGGCATGACGGCACCCAGTGCCATACTCGGCCCGAGCATACCACTCTGTAACTTTGAACTCTAGAGGGGTAACCCTCAACTTAGGGCGATGAGATCATATTTTGAATTATTTGAAAATAACGTCTACAACTAGCAATACCAAACTAGGGCTGGTAAAGCCACAATACTGATATAAAAATGTACACGACTCATCTACAAGCCTCTATGGATAACTGAGCTCTATCATGGTTGGGACAGGGCCTCGACCTACACATCAAACTGATATACATATATGTATACATAATGGACTCCAAGGTATAAACACGGTAACTCCGAGGAAGTGGAGCTTACCAACCAAGCTGATATTTGACTTTGTCTACTAGGAAGGTCTATCCAGCTGTCTATCAGGACTTGCAGGCATGAAATGCAGCATCCCCAGCAAAAGGGACGTCAGTATCAAATAAGGTACCGAGTATGTAAGGCAACATAATAACTGAAAGCTGAAACAGAATTGATAATACAATAACTGAATGTACCCGGGAGTCAAATATAATTTGAAAATATGCCTACATGCTGATACTGACTCATCTCTCTCAATATAGTAAGTAAAATAGTTGTTCGGACCTATCAGGCTCGGTATGTGTAACTGCTTTGCCATGGTAGACTCGCTTATAGGCACTCGGCCGTACTAGGCTCTGTATCATGGCCATTCTAGGCTTTCTCATAGGCGCTCGATCACAGTAGGCTTGGTACATAACTTAACATCTGATTAGAGGTTACCCAATAGGGGCCTGCCAATAGATTATTGCTTGATGGTGGTGAAAGTACTTTAATACTATATATATATATATATATATATATATATATATATATATATATATATATATATATATATATATATATATATATATATATATATATATATTGACTCTATGCTCTCTTCGCTGAAAGAAGATAAAACTTAAATGAATATGAAGTCCCGATAAGGAAGAATGTTGTAACTTATGAGACTAGGAAAATATATAGAAATTCAGTAATATGAACTTCTCTTTATGTCTTGTTACCAAACACATGTATCTACTGGATCATGCCAAAATGAAGGAAAGGATTAGCCTTAACATACCTCAAGTCGTCAATGCAACTCAAAAATAAGCTTATAATAACTAGCGTGCCAACCCTAAAAAAAAGAAATATATGTACAACTTAGATGGCTCTAGTATATCACGTATTTCAAACGATAACTCGAGTCAAAAATAAAATGGGCAGAATTTCCCTTGATTTTATTGCTCCCTCAAGCCTACTATAGGCGAGACACAAACACATTACAATCAACAACTCAAAAACAACCCAATTACAATTCGGGACATTCAATACGACAAAAACCCAAACATACCATAACACACCCAATCAACAAGTTATTAATTAGCCTGAAATTGCAACAACGAGCGACCATCCCGCTACCATACAACATGTGGCGTTTATCCATGCTCTTTATCCTTCCAAACTCCATAAATCAGCATCGCAATAGGACAATCACGAGTGGACTACAAAACAGCCCCCTAAAAGTCAAATAAATCGAACTCACGACTTCCGATCACCGTCCCATGAGTTATAACTATTTGGAAATAAATTTATCAACCTTCCTTGATATTTAAAAACTTAATTAAATAATTTAGATTTTTTTAACTATGAAGTACCTTCCAAAAACAAAACCACAAAGAAAAAGACAGGCGATATAGCGATACTTACGTCGTAGGCATCATTCTAATGTTATCGCTTCTTGATTTCGTACTTGGAATGTTAATCTTCTTTGAAACACTAGAAGAGAGCTTAAGTATATGTATATGTGTGTTCTCTGGTCGTGTTCTATTGAAAAATTGAGAGAAAGATGATTAAAAATGTATATATATCAACTTTTAAAAAGTCAAAGAGGTGCTAGCTTGGCACCCTATCATTTTCCCTTCTTCCGGTGCTTATATCTTTTTATCCGGAGGTCGTATGAACGAATGGCTAAGAGAGTTGGAAATTAAATTCTATGACCTTCAAATTGGTATATAATATTTCTCACAACGACCTCATATAACACTTGAAAGGTATTGCACAAAAAGCTTTAGTGACACACCTACTTGTCACATATGCAGTATGCGCAGTCTCGCAAAACTGCAAATATCTCTCTACTCCAATATCGTACCGATAAACGGTTCAATGAATTAGAAACTAGACTCATAGATCGTCAATTTGATATGTGGATCATCCTGTAATTACAAATATATTAGGAGAAAAGCTCTGCTACATTTGACCTAATATTCAACACATTATGAATGTAACTTTTGATGACCTTTGCCAACTTTTGTTCCACAACTCACTTGACTTCAAAATATAACACACGACTATAATAAGACTAAAATAACTCATAACATAACCTCCTTATCACGTTAAGAACCCTTGTATCACCCCAAAATTATATGTTATAACATTTCCAACTTGTCGACGTTCGGCGAAACTTATTTTCTTCATTTTGTTTAGCTTCTAAGCCTTTCAACCCTCTTGGTACTTGATATCCATGATCTTAAAGATTTGTAACCTTCAAGTTAACATGATTAACTTAATTTATATACTTTTAATGACAATCTCATTTCTGAGCTTACATCAATTGACTTATGATGTACTCTCACGTACAAAAATATGGGGTGTAACACTGAGGCACTATGGTATTTTTGTTGATTGTGTTCCAATTTTGTCTGATAATCCCGGTGCCATAAACATTGCAAAAAATTATTATCAACATAAGAGAACAAAGCACATTGATATTAGACATCACTTTTTCAGAGACAATGTTGAAAAAGGAAATATCTCATTCAATTTTTTGTAAAACTTAAGATCAAATTGCTGATATTTTTACTAAGGCATTGAGTAGGGACCACTTTGAAAAAAATAGATTGGAACTGGGATTAATAAATACTTCCAACTAGGTTGAACCCCAATGATTGTCTAGAAAAAATTATAATCAGATGTAGATGGTTGAGTATAATGTGCTTGATTTATTATCATGTTTTTCTTCAGCTCACACACTCGCATAGAAAAGTCTAGCTGATAACTATGCCTTATGATACAATCCTATTTTGTTGAAGCTTTACTGCAGAAATGACTAAAGAGTTGCTAAGGAGTTGGTTCTGTGACTCGGGTACGTGCATGTTGTCATAAATCATTAGAACTTAATAACTAAAATTACTGCTATACTTAGACTCTCTAATACTGTTAGCATCACTCCTATTTGTTATTAACAATGAGGATCAAGGGTAAATCCTAGAGCAATTAGAGTATAATTACGTTTAAAAGTCTAGCAGTCTAAAGTAACCGTTATTAGCGTCCCGTTAGAACTACCCTCATTCTAGTCAAATCAGGACTACCCTCCTTAAATTACCTCTTGTGATACATCTCTCAGACCTCACTATTCCTCTCAAACCTAAGCAAGAACCAAAAAAAAATTTCTCGCCTTCTCATCACCATAACTAAGTCAAGCCAAACTCCCTCTAAGGCAAAATATTCATCAAGACTGAAGCAAAACCCAAAATCATGAAGCCCAAACCTAAGAAAAGTGTGAAATTAACCAGTGAATTTGCACCCGCACCTGTTTTATCTCCACCCATACTCTCTATTGTACTTACATCATTGTCCCTGCTACTATTGCACCTACAATTTCGACCTCTACGAGACCTTCATCTCCAAAATCAACTGCTCATGCACCTGTACCTGTTCCCAAAATCACCTCCAAACCTACTAAGATCAAGGCTACGTCAAGGAAATCAGTTAAGAGTGACAAGGTGGTGATTTGCGCTGCTGCTAAGGGGGAAACAGTAGTTAATAAAGTTATGGATTATGGGGAATCTACATCTGTCAAGGCTAGTCAGGTAAAATTACCTCTATCAAAGCTTGATGTTCTAGTTTCTGCTATTGAGATTTCCCTTTTTAATTTTCCACCAATGAGTGATAAACCACATGTAGAGGATAATATTGTAGAAACTAAAGTTGTAACTTAGGAGAAAATTATGGACACGATGAATGTTATACATGTGGTTGAGAGGGAGGGTGAGAAAGAACAAGTGAATAAAGAGGCTTCTGGTGATATTTCTTATAGATAAAATGAGGATAAGAATGATGAAGAAGTTGATGGAGAGGGATGAGAAGAAGCCATTCATGAGGAGTATCAGGTTTAGTAAGTGGCTCACAGTACGTATGAGAAGAAAAGTGAGAATGAGGGGGAACAAAGTGATGAAAAAGAGAGTGAGGTAAAAGAACAATTAAGTGAACAAGTGGGAGACTCTGGAGAAGAAGAAAAAGAAAGTGAGGGAGAAGGTGACTCTAAGAGTGAAAGTGATGAAGATGAAAAATAAAGTGAAAGTGAGGGGACTGAACCTGAGATTGAGGAAGAAAATACTAGTGGAAAATCTGAAGGCTCTATGGCTATTGGGAACACGGTCATGGCCTCTTTAGAAGAAGTTAATGGAGAGGAAAGGATGAGGCCTTCGTTAACTCCTTTTGTTGGAGATGAGGAGGTCAGCAATGATGAGGATGGTTTGCCTTTGTCTGAGGTAGGAAAAAAGGGCAGGAAGGCCCCTGTGAGACTACAAAACCAGTTCTCCCAGCAAGGAAATAAGTGGCTCCTCATGCTAGGACTCCTCTCTCCAGGAGTAAAAATAAAGGATGTTGATGAACAGATGATCAAGGAATCCAGAGGTGCCAAGAAAACAAGAAAGCAAACTCCTATTGTGGAACCTGTAGTTGAGATGGATGAAGAGGATGATCTTGATCCTTCTCTGCAAGCCAAGAAACCAATAGTAGAAAGGACTGTCGTTAAACTCACCAGGGCACCTATCACCTCTAATAAGGCCAGAAAAAAGAAGAAGAGGGTTATACCTGTTGTGGTTGATAGGCTAACTGAATTCAAGAATAGAAAAGTGTTGAATGGGAAGATACTTGCAAATATAGATGTGAAGGGTATAGCCCGGTTGGTTGAAAAGCTTGATCTACAGGGATGGAGACATATGTTTGTTAAGCCATTTCCCCTTATGTGCCTAGTGTAGTTGAGTTTTATGCAAGCTTCCAAGTTGATGGCAAGGTGATCAAGAGTTATGTAGGAGAATTAGACATGGAGTTTGATGCTGAAGAGCTTGGGATGCTACTGAATATTCCTTCCCTAGGATTTGACAACTATCTGAAGAAGAAGTGGCCGACTAGAGATAATGATGTGGACACATGCATTGTAGTTATCATGAAATTCTCTTAAAAGTTTGAGCTGGATTCTCCCCTAAAGGTGTACAACACTGACATGACTCCTTCTCACAAACGACTGTTTCACTTTGTGAACTCCTGCATTCTGTAGAGATCTTAGAGGAGGCATGATTCCACCCTTCTTGAAATGGTTGTGATAGAACTGTTGGATATAGGTAGAGCCATAAACCTTCCTAGCCTTATGATTCAGCATATGGAAAGGACTGCAGACACCTCCAAGCCTAAGCATGTTATGGATTCAAGTTAACTAAGATGTTTAACAAGGTCAACATTGCCTTGCTTGAGCTAAAGTTTGGGAACCACAATGATGTTATGGATGTTGTTACCCTCAAGCAGTATGGCTATGAGCAGATCAAGGCTAGAGGGCCAACAGGTTTTGCTATATTACCTAGTAGAAGTAGGGCAGCTGAGCTCTCTAAAAGGTCAGAGCTTGCTCTTGAGAAGAATGCTAAGCTTATAAAATACAATGATGAGCTAAGGAAAGAAACCAGACAACCTAGGGAGGAGCTCATGAAAGACAGAGAGGCTCATGCCCAACAGATTTCCACCCTTGTGAAAGCCTTGACCCGCTCATCTTTTCACCCCTGATCCCAGTCTTTTACCCCTTGTCTCCAGTTTGTTTTGTTAACCTAGTGGTGCAATTTTTTTTCTTATTGTAGTTCTGAGTAGTTATAGGATGTTTCAGTTTATTTTGTTCTAATGTTTTTGTTCAAGGCCCTGGGCTTAGTTTGGCACTACTTAATTAACTATCTTATGTTTTTTCATGCTTCTCAAATAATGTTATCATCAACATGGTTTATCTATATTAATAATTCTTGATTTTTTCGTCACAATCCCAATCTCCTACCTTAGGATGTTGTGATGGTACATATTCTCTAAGACTAGGTAAGCGTAACATTTAATAATAACTTAACAAAAATAATCAACAAAAACACTAAAGCAAGATTGATAAACTCATATAAACTTCAAAAATAGGATCTCAACAACACTCTCCCCAAAATCGGTGGAATTGAGTCATAAGCTCTACAAGATAATCAAAAATGTCTACTACAACACTGTTTGAATAAGAAAAACAACAAAACGAAATGATAGGGAAGGTGACTCCAAGGCCTGCGGACGCCGAGAAGGTATACCATGAAGTCTCTAGAAGGCAACTAACAAGCAATCACTGATGTCCAGCATGGGAAAATGTACCTGGATGTGCATAAAAAGATGTGCAGAAGCGTAGAATGAGTACACCACAATGATACCCAGTAAGTATCAAGACTAACCTCAGTAGAATAGTGACGAAGCCAGGTCAAGACACCTACTAGGACAAGAATAACATAGCAAAAATGTAATAACAAGAGGTAATGGGAAACAGAGAAATAAATGATATTTAACCGGGTTAATAACGTAGACTAATGACAGAATTGTAAGTGTAAAGATAACAAGAACGGATTTAAATAATGAGAAATACAATTGGCAATATGGGCAAAACTGATAAGACAAGGAAGAAATTAAGCAACAAGAATTGTTCAACCAATAACTCGTTTCAATATGAAATTCACAAAATGAATCACAACCGAGATACCCCTCGTATTCACTTTTCAAAATTACAATCACAATATTTCCTTATATAAAGGGGGAGCCTTACTTTTAGTTATAAAAATCATTTTCCCTGAAATAGCTACCCGCATATTAACCCGCCTTATCACACCGCGTGGCTTCAAGTAGTTTTCCTACTAGAAACGCGCGTATTAAGTCCACCTTATCTCATCGCATGTGTATCAACTCCAAGCCTTATACCACCGCATGTGTATCAATATCACAATATAATTACGACTCGCACCACAAGTTCCCATATGTCACAACTTGCCATAAAAATTAACAATATCATTAACAATGAAAGATATAACATGTTAAGAAAATTCAATTAAAAGAATGATGAGAGTCTAAATAGCCTAAACCGGTCAGATATCAAATATAGAAAGTGTACCCACTCATCACCTTGCGTACACAGCTTTCACATAACACAATAAGCACAAACAAATCAATTCATAAGGGGTAGTTCCCCCACACAATGTTAGGCAAGAAACATACTTCAACTAGGCCAACTCAACCCTCAAAAATAGATTTCCCCCTAAAATTCACCTCCACACGGCTCAAATCTAACCAAAATTGACTTAAAATTCTCATATAATGCTAGGGAAAACAATTACAATAGGTATAGCTATGATCTTTACACTTTTTTCAAAAAGTAAACCCTTGGCCCGCGCGGTCAAAATTTGGGTCCAAGGGTAGATTCCGACTACCCATAACCCCACGAATCCACATATATAATTAGCTTCAAAATTTGAGTCCAAATCGACTCTCAAACTAAAATTCTTACTTTTCAAAAACTTGACAAAATTTCCCAATTTTTTCTCTTTGATTCACATAAATTTGATGTTAAATCTAAAACACAATCATGAAATAAAATTAGAAATTGATTAAAATCACTTACCAATGTTTGTATATAAAAATCCCCTCTCTAAATCACCTCCTACCGAGGCTAGGGTTCTATAATGAGAGAATATGTTGAAAATCCCGATTCCCAGCCCCTTTGCCCAGCTACAGATGTCGCATTTGTGGCACATGGTTCGCATTTGCGAACACTAGAAATTGCGAACCCGGGACCACATTTGCGCACCCTGACAGGCTCAAAAAATTTCACAGTTGCAATAGAGGCTTCGCAATTGCGAAGCTGGACATCTTCGCAAAAGTGAACAATTCGTCGTAAATGTGACCCAAGCCTCAGACATAGTGACTTCGCAATTGCGAAAGGGTGAGTCAAAATTGGGAAATTAGAGCACCCCCTGTCACCTTCACAATTGCGAGGCTGGTGCTCGCAATTACGATAACAGAGCACCAGCACACCAACAATTTCAATTTCAGTCCGAAACATTCTGAAACATGTCTGAAACTCATCCGAGCTCTCGGAGCTCCAAACCAAACATCCACACAAGTCTCAAAACATCATTTGAACTCTCTCTCACGATCAAAACACAAAAATATCATCTATAACTACGAATCAAACACCACAACACATGAATTTCAATGTAAAGTTCAAGAATTACTAGAATTGCAACTAAGCGTCTGAATCATATCAATTCAACTCCAAAAAATACCAAATTTTGCAGACAAGTTATAAATATCATAAAGAGCCTATTCCAAGTCCCAAAATAAAATTCTGATCTTGGTAGCTAAAAGTCAACCTGCAGCCAAACTTCTAAACTTCAAATTGCCAATTTTCGGCAAAACAACACAAATCGACCTACGGACTTCCTAATTTGATACCGGAATATTCCCAAGTCCAAAATCATGATACGAAGCTATCGGAGCCATCAAAACACTGTAGTGGGGTTTCTTTCACAAAAGTTAAAGGTTGGTCAACAATTCTATCTTAAGCTTCTATGTTAAGAACCAAAGGGTCTAAATCAATCCAAAATCTTCCCGGAATAAAACCAATCAACCCCCTAAGTCATAAACCATAAACACATATGTGTGAATATTCAAAAGGGTAAATGAGGTGCAATTACACAAAACAACTGATCGGGTCGTTAAACTTGTTTTGTAGCCTTGATGGCCATGAATATTGTATTAGCTATGCTTGTACTGTCTAACATCTTTTTATTTATTTATTTTTATGATGCCAAAAAGAGGAAGATAGAGTTGGGGTTGCTTGATTTTCTTGTTGTATATCTGATGTACTTGCTCTGAATTATGTCACGGTATGTTTATGTGCCACTGCTATTGAATTAGGTCATCGTCCAAGAAGATATGCTTGCTTAAGTGATAGACAAGAGTCACAAGAATTGTGGAGTCCTTGAAAATTTAGAAGTCCTATCAAATGAGAAGTTGAATATGCATAGGACTCCTAAAAGATCTCTGAGCCCAGTAAACTTAAATACTATCTTCTTGGACTGCAGGAACTACATTTTCAACACTCAAGTTGATTACTAGTCTTAGTGTTCTTCTTGAGTCAGTTATTAATATGTTTTAGGAATTCGAGTTGTAATCAAATGTCATACATAATCAATGAGTTGAAGTAATTGTTTGAGTTTTCAAGTTAGAGTAACTTGTAAGTCAAATAGTTGAAGTAGGAGAACTAGTGTGTATTGATTCACACGTCTTGTAATCGGTACATTTAGCCCATTTGTTTTAGTGAAGTTGAAGTTAAAATCCTACATGGTAGGTTGTGATTTTTGTACCTTTGAGCCGGATGATTGTTGTGTTTATTTTACTGTTTATTTCGTTTACACTTATGGAATAAGGTAAACAACCAAGTTCTTTAGTAGTTTAGAAACGCACTCAAACTTACAAAAAGTAAAAAGTGTCTGATCATAATGTGATCTATTTGAGTCATAAGTTGCTAGATATTTTATGAGTGTTTGCTCATTATTTGAAGTAGATTGTTGCAAAATTTGAACACTTAAGCATACTTAATGCTTCCCGAATCAAGAGGATCAATACTCTATACAAAAAGAAGAGTTTATATATATACTTTTGTAAATTCTAAGACATTCATACCTTAAGATGTAACTGAAAAAAAGAGAGAATTCATCTTGAGAACTATAATAATATGTATTAGTTAACTAATAACTGATAACAATTTATATAAAATCACATTAAATGTATTTATTGATTTGATAAACACATGAATATCTTTTCGAATCTTCGGTATTCTATTTGAATATAGGTGACACAAAAACACCTTCTAGTTCCTAAAATGATGTACAATGGGAATGACATTTATCTCATTACTCATTAGCAATCCAGACTTTTGATTTATTATTTTGTGGGAACAACCCCGCAGATGGATCAACCTTATCACGATTGTTTAAGATTGTTGATTGGCATGTTGTAAGTCATATCTTTTATTAATTTTTTTCTATATTATTTTTCCCATAGATTGATGTATCTTAAGAAAAAAAGAACTACTAGTCATCATCACTTATCCACGTATGACCTAAAATTTGTTATGTAAAATAAGCCAAAAGAGGACGAGCTAGCACACTTTCTTCAATAAACAACAAACCCCAAAAAAAGTACACTATTAGATAATATTGTTAATTTAGACTAATGAAGTCCCCTTTTGGGATCATATCATAGTTAAAAAATATTAACGTTTAGGTGAACCAGACTACCCTTAGTCATATAAAGATGTGCCCGTAGGCGGACATACATCATAGGAAGAGCGGTCATCGACATTTGAAAACTTCGACAAAAACGTCATATATACTTACAAATATCATCAAGATATAGTCAAATATTAATAGTAGACTTTGTACCAATCTTTATGGGCAGTAATAAATCCAATTTTAATATAAAGGTTCCCCACGACCCTCAAACTCTAGGCCTCTCTCAATTTACCTATAAAACAGTATAGTTTAATTTATAGCGTGGTTTATAGACAAGCGAATTGATTTGATCCCACAATGATAAATAAATTAAATAAAATATAAGACTTAGCATTAAAATTGAGATAAAATAGCAGATAGCTTGGTTCCGGGAGTAGGGCTTCCGAAGGCAGAAAATAAGAGTATCGTAAGACAAAAAATAAGTATTATTTAGCTTGGAATAATGTGTAGCATAAGTTTGTTAGAGAATTTTTATCCTACAATGGTTGTTAAATTCACTATTTATAGTTATACCCAGGGAACAAGGTCTTAGGATCAAGACCCTCTTAAATGATAACAATCGGGGTCATTGATGAATATGACGACATGATATGCATACCAAAATTCTCTGTAATGGATTGTGTGTTTAATACTGAGGAATATTCTTCATTGAAAGTCATCTGGTGGTAAATATTCATTTTCCTTTGTTAACAATGTTTCCTTCGGTGCCTGCCCGGTGTAAACCGAAACTATTGTTCTCGGTCCTTATTTCCACTCGTTTTCTCTTCCATCTATCTCTGATTCCATGTGTCATTCTATCCTTCTAGTATTTAACGTGAACCAATTTTACACTATACAGATAGTTCCCCTACTTTCCGGTAGCACATCTTTGTGTCATTAGGAAGTTGATGAAGATTTCTTTCTTGGCAGGAAATTTTCTGAACCCTTCTGAAAAGTTTTTGACGCTTGATTAGACGCACATATCCCCGCATTTAATAATCTGAATACGTGTTACTCCATGATTTAGCAATATTTTCACAGGTTATTGAGGTAATCATGGCCACGATTCTAGCCGCCTATTCCTTTACTTATACGCCTCATTCTTCTTCGTTTACCCTTCACAGTTATACAAACTCTCTCAATTTCTTCGCATTCGACTCTTTTTTAATTTCACTTTTCTTTAATCTTTTTATTCAAAGAACTATTATTATCTTCTGCTGATCATGGATTCTTCTTCCTAGAACTTTGATTCTCTCTTCGGCGGAGTTCCGAAGGAGAACAAAACCAAAGAAACTACCATTGATGTTGACACCCCTATGATGAGCACCATCATTCCTAAAAGACTCAATACAGCCAAGGTCTTCGAAGAGAAGTTTCCTTCTTTAAGTTCTCGCATTTGGGATGTTGGCATATACCCTTCTTCCATCTGCCCTTCCAGCATTGCTGCTATGAAGGAGGATTGTGATTGCCATGATCTGAACATCATTACTCCCGAATTGGTGGAGTGAGTAACCTTCGCTAAGAAGTGTTTCATGTACGTTTAGACGTACCCATTTACTTTGGATGCATTCTTTGAGCAGGGGAATTGACCCCGTGATTTAGGAGTTGTGCCACAAATACTAGATTTGTTTGGCATAGGTGGGCCCTTCGTATGGAGAACAGTGACATGCCTACGGTGGCTATGCCAGGAGACAAATAAAGAGCTCACCTTGGCTCACATGATGAATCTCTATTCATGGGGGAGTAATAAATTTTAGTAAACGTGGACACCATGCTTTGCTCACCAACATGGATGACGATAACTATAGTGGATAAATGGGCGATTTGTTTTTGTTACCACCCGGGATATCATCCTGGCCACAACTTCATCTTTCCCTGAGTCCAGAACTCATACACGTAAGTTCAAACTCTATCTTTTCCTAAAAAAATTTTGTTTCATGTCATTAATGATCCTTGTCTTTTCATTATTTCAACAAATCATTCGATACCACCAAGGGTTGAAGACTTGTACTAGTGGGTTCCGAAGATTCTGGACATTACCACGCCGGAGACCCGCCAGTCTAGCTGCCAAATACGAGTGTAAGGCTAAAAATCATGGTAAGTTAACTCGTGAAATTGATTTTGTCCTCATCTCATTTTTGTTCATAATAAAATTTATTAATTTCCTTTTGCGTTGAATTCAGGTCTCCTGCAAGACTCTGTTACAATCCCTGAGGAGGATGTTTTGGCTGATCCTGCGAAGGTTGCGAGGTTGTTGAAGGAGGATTTCACCCGATCTGGCACCATTGGATCTGCTTTCAGTACAAGAGCTTCCTCTCGGAGTCCTTGGCCAAAGAACAAGCATCCAAAAAAGTGGCATTCTTCCTTGGCCGAGGGCAAGAATAAAAAGGTAAAGAAAGCCACGCCCAAGCCAGCCGTAGTCACTATGGTGACTGATGATAGCGGGGAAGCTAGTGATGATGGGGGCTTCCCTACAAAGGAGATAACGACCTTCATCAGCTCAACATAATGCTCAATTTGAAGAGATTATAACCCTGAACGAGGACGATGCTCGAGCGCTCTGGGAGACTTTGACTTGGTAGAGAATGCTAATTCTCCCTTTCCTGTACTAGTTGTTGCTCCTGGTAATATGAGGCTGAGTATTGGGCTTCTTTAATCTTCGGTTGGTGAGCAACCAACAACCAGCACTGCCTTTGCCACAACTGCTTCTCTACCCACAGCACCATCAGCTTCATCTCCTTCCACGCCGGCCATAACTTTTCCACTAGAAACTATTACACGAGAAGAGGATGTCCCTCTTACCTAGTCCCTAGACCATGGAATTTGGGGCAAAATTTCTCGCCCCTTCTACTGATCCTAGAGGAGGATGAGTGTCTCCCTCTCGGTATCTATCAAGTGCCATATTTTGTCCTGGCCGGTGGATCTTGCTAACTATTTGAAGCTGCTGGCTTCAGAGAAAGATAAGAAGAAAATACACTCTCTTTAGGGGGAGTGCATGATAAATAATTCCATGCACAACGCAGCAACGGTATTGTACTCGTTCCTTTTACTGTTTGTTTCCTTCTGACTTGCTATGATATAGTTCTTAACATGGGTTTTTACTTCGAAGGCCAACTTCTTTGCTTCCAAGGGCCTTCAGAAGTTGATCTTCGATAAAGAAAAGCTTAAGTCCGAGTGAGATCAACTATTGGTTGTGAGGGAGGAAGTTGTTGCTCGCCTCCCAGTGCTGGAAGCACAAGCTGCTGAAACTGCTGAGTTGGAGGCTCCGTTGTATCAGAGCGAGCAGGAAGGTGTTGGCCCTAAGCTAAGAAGCCTCCCAGTTAAATGTACAGTTTCAAGAAGCCAAGATTAAATGGTTTGAGGCAGCCTTGAATTCCAAGACTGTAGAGGTCGCTACTTCGAGGAGAAGCATGCCCAGATGGAGGATAAATATAAGAGGATCATGAAACATAAAAAGGTTTATATAGCCACTATCCGTGATCTTGATCTTAGACTTAGTGGTGCTAGATCCGAGAGGGATGGATTTTCGAGCGAGGTTGACCGGCTAAAATCAAAACTCCAGCATCGAGTGGATTCCTCATTATTGAAAAAACACATTCTATGTATAGCATGGGGAGAAAAAGATTGGAAGAGGAAAAAGGGGGCGTCATTAATATTGATGCAAAAATCGCCAAGGCCTGAGAGCTGAAGTCAACCGCTCGAAGATGCCTCCCGGCTCAGTTCGATGTGACTGACTCTTCTGGTTCCATTTCTGAGTTCTCAGGAATCGAGGAGGAACTTGAGGAGGAGGATGATGAAGGCCAAGATCCCGAGCTGACAAGAGATCCTCCTACTTCTCCTAGGACCGCAGATGCCTCTTTTCCCCCGAGTTCTGAAGGCGATATAGCTTAGTTTCTTGTTTTCTTTCGTATTTTTGTACTTATGCTGCTTGGAATGTTTTACAAATAAAAGTGTTTTTTTGTTTAAGCATTGCAAAAAATTTGCTTTTTTGCATCGCATTATGCGAGGCTTAGGGTGCATTTTTCCCCGATAGCATTTGGATTTTGGGAATAAACTCTTCCAGAACCAACCCTTTATTGTGAGGGTGTTTCATAAGAGAGGACCCTCTTATGTTTATGATGTTCTTGAAGAGGACATCTCCTATTCATTTCAGCACTAGCATTTGAAGTACTTAATTAACTTCCAAATGATAAAATTAATTCATCGTTTGGATAAGAACAAAAATAGAAGGACTTTATTTTATTCCTCCAATAATCAAATGCACATAAGCATTCATTTTGCTGTTTGAAAAGAAATCGCTATTACATGTGGCTAATTTGTACTTGTTTCTACGGGGCTGGCTGTTCAGTCACTGGTCTCAACGAGACACTTTTGTTCCCGAATTTTGTAGTCCTCATTTCTGTGGCAATCAGGTTGCCATATTATCATATCACCCCCCCCCCAGTGTTTGAATGCGAAGGATGTGAATTGGAACACTGGAAGTCTTGCTCCTTTGAGGATTCCACTAGTGAATGGTTGGATAATCTTTGGTCTGGTAGCAAGCTTCATTTCCCATTAGTACTTTTCTAGCGAGCCAAATATTATCTAACCACCCCTAGTGTATTGTAGGGAACTTTCACTCGTGAATTGTTGAATAGCCTTCGGTCCAATAGAAAGCTTCATTTCCAGTTAGGAACTTTGCTGACGAGCCAAAAACTATCTAACTATCCCACAGTGGCATTTCATTTTTATTCCTTGTCATTTAAAGGTCTTATTTCTATCGATGACATTTCCTTCGTAGTATGCTTTCCGTTCCTGCCTCGTTAAAAACCTTGTCAGAAAAATCCAATTAGGATAAAAACTGGACGAACGAAAAAAGAGTGCAACATATACTTTCAGTATAGGTGGTTCTTATCAACAATAATACCTTTTGAGGTATGTCGCATTCCAATTTCTTGGTAATTTTACTCCATCTTGGTTTTCGAGTTCATATGATCCTTTATCGATGACAGCTAAAACTAGGTAGGAACCTTCCCACATCAGACCCAGCTTCCCTGTGTTGAGTTCTCGGGTGTTTTGAGTCACTTTTCTTAAAACTAAAGTATCCCGCTTTGAAATAATAGATATTTGATCTTCGATTACAGTATCTTTCCATTCTATGTTTTAGGGCCACCAGTCTTATGTGCGTGTAACGAACCGGCCGATCGTTCCGTGAGATTAGCCCTGTTTCCCCCATTTCTGCTCTATCATATGTTTCTTAGCCTATTTATGTTCTGTTGGGTTAGTTGGTTCGGGTTCAGAGTGGTCGGGGTGAGGATTGAGACACTTAGTCTCTTAAATTAGCTTAATAGTTGAAAAAGTCAACAGGGAGTTGACTTATTGGTAAATGACCTTGGAATGTGTATTTTATGGCTCGTATAGCTTCTTTAGGTTATTTGGGACTTAGGAGGATGTTCGAAATGAAGTTTTGATGTCCGGTGTAGAATTATGCTTGAATTGGCGAAAGTTAGTTTTTGGCGATTTCTGGTCGACAATGGAAAATAGGCTATCGGGGTCGGAATGGAATTCCAATAGTTGGAGCAGGTTCGTAATGTCATTTTGGATATGTTTGCAAATTTTCAGGTCAATCGGAGGTGTTTTGATTGGTTTCGGCATCATTGGCGAAATTTAGAAGTTTCAAAGTTCATAAGTTTGAATTTGATGTAATTTTGGTATTTTCGTGTTATTTTTGGTGTTTCGAAGGCTCGGCTAAGTTTGAATGATTCTATGGGGTGTGTTGGTATATTTTGTTGGGGCCCCGAGGGTTCGGGATTGATTTCGGATGGTTGGCGGAGGTTTGAACATAGGAATTTGCAGCAAATAGATGCTGGTGTTAATCTACTGGTGTGGCCTTACCTGCGAACGGGCAGCCGTAGGTGCGATGCCGCAGGTGTGAAGGATCCTGTGCAGGTGCAAAGATAGGCCAGACAAGAGGAATCAAAAGGTGCGAAGAATTGGACGCACGTGCAAAGCCGCAGGTGCGGAAAAGGGATCGCAGGTGCGAGAATTGGATTGTTAGTGGGATTTCGCAGGTGCACACCTGGGATCGCAGGTGTTGGTCCGCAGGTGCGAGGAAAGGTCCGCATGTGCAGATTAACTGGGCAGAACAGTATAAAATTGTGCCTCTGCAAATATTCTGGCATTTTCTCCATAGTTGCATGCGGATTGAGCTGAATTGAGAGCAAATTGAAGAGGGAATTCGAGGGTCTTCAGTGGAGGTAAGTTCCCGGATTATAAAACTAATTTCTATGATATTTTGTTCGTTTTAGGCTTGTAATTTGGAGAATTAAAGTAGAAAAAGTTTGGAAAAATGGGAGGAGGTTTGAAAAATTCTTTTGGCGATTTGGGTAGGCAGTTGTGGTCCGATGTACGAGGACGAGGTTTCTAGTTATGTAAAGTTTATCAATTTTTGAGACGTGGGCCCGGGCTCAGGTTTGGCCGAATTTTTAGATTTTGTATAAATTGATAGTTTTCGATTGGGTTGTGTTCCTTTAGCGTATATTGATGATGTTAATCTGGTTTTGGTTAGATTCGGAGCAATCGAGAGCCAATTTGAGGAGCAAGAGCATCGCGGATTAGTATTGTGGCCCGGTAGAGGTAAGTAATGGTTATAAATCTTATCCTGAGGGTATGAAACCCCGGACTTCATATTTCTCACTATTTGTAGAATGGCGCACACGTCGGATGACGAGTATGTGGCGCACACTGATTTTTGGATTGAACTTGGTCCTCTCCGCGGCAACTATTGAGTTGCGTGTTTTACTCTAAATCATATATTAAATTGTGTTATAAAGACTATTGCTATATTTGGGCTATAAGCCATGTTTAGGTCTAGACCCCTTGGGGGCTTTTTACTGTTATTTCCTCACTGGTGATTTATGTTTTACACTCAGTCATGTTGTGTTTAGCTGTTATTTTTTGAAACTCAACCTTATTTACACTATTTTGAGATATAAAATAATATTTTAGGTTGAGTACCCTGTTTTACTGATACGCCCGAGTCGCTTTTGAGAGGTTCTGACTGAGTGAGGCCGAGGGCCTAGTTGTGAGGATATGATACGCCACGAGGTGGCTTGATATTAGTGCTTGGGCTGAAGGAGCCCCTCCGGAGTCTGTACACACCCCAAGTGAGCATAGGTACCTACTGACTGCCGAGTCCCGAGTGATGTGGAGGCATGAATGACAGTGAGGTTGCCTAAGGGGATGATACTGAGTAGTTGTGAGGTGCTGAGTGATGTTCTGCCTGAGGGGCTATTTATGATTCATGTTTTCGCCCGAGGGGCTACTTATGATTTATTTCATTTTTACATTAAATCCTTCGGTTATTTTTATTTCTGAAATTGTTGGAAAACATATTTTTCAAAGGATTTTTTTGAAGTTGGTCTTAAGCCTAATTGATTTCATATATCTGTATATATACTGTTGGAATGAAAGGTTGTGCATATTGTGAACTGATGATATTGATTTTTATGTGTTTCTTGCCGCTTAGACTTGATTTATTTTCATTACTACTTAGTTGGCGTACTCACATTACTCCCTGCACCCCTGTGTGCAGATACAGGTGCTGATACTGAACGTTAGCCATCTATTTCGTGCGGAGCCGGAGTTCAGGATATAGAGATAGTTGTTCAGCGTCCGCAATATCTCTGTTTCCCTTCTTTTGTTGTATCTAGTTATTCGCTCGGAGGTTTTGTAATATAATAGTAGACTTGTTGGTAAAATTCTTAGATGATCATGACCTATTAACTCCGGATTTTGTGATGGTTTAGACTATTTAGCTGTTCATTTTGCCTAATGAATTCAGTAATTCTATATACTTTATGAAATGTTGGAATTGGTTGGGATTTTAGAAAGAAACCGTAATTATGTGATTTTTGGCTAGCCTAGTTCCACGATAGGCGCCATCACGACCGGTTTAGGATTTGGGGTCGTGAAAAGTTGGTATCAGAGCCTAGGTTACATAGGACTCAACGGTCATGAGCAGGTTTAGTAGAGTCTTGCGGATCGGTACGGAGACGTCTGTACATATCTTCAAGAGGCTGTGGAACCCTTAAGAACAATCTCATTTTCATTGGATTCTGTCATGTCATATTTGTTGATTCTGGAAATCGAAACTTCTAGTGTTTCCTTCTCTCACATATGGTGAGGTCTCGCGCTACCGATCAGGATGATCAGACACCAGCTAGACCAGCGAGAGGTGGAGGCCGCGGTCGAGGTCGTAGTAGAGGTTGGGGCCAGCCCGTGCAGCAGCTAGGGAAGTGCCAGTTGATCCCCCTACAGTTCAGGGTCAGATTCCTGCCACAGATACTCCAGCGAGACAAGCTCAGGCACCGACAATGCCTATTGTTATTCCAGGTCTTCAGGAGACCTTGGCCCAGATCTTGACGGTGTGTACCACCCTTGCTCAGGCAGTTGCCATTACTTCTCAGGCAGTTGCCGTTGCCCATACATCTGAGCAGGCTACTCAGGTCCAGCAGACACCGGGGGCGGTTCCAGCCCAGTCGGTTGCTCCAGTTTAGGACTTCATGGTTCCGGCTATACCAGAGGACGAGCAGCGTAGACTGGAGAGATTTAGTAGACTACAACCTCCGACATTTAGTGGTACTGAGGGCAAGGATGACCAGGGTTTTCTGGATAAGTGTCAGAGGATTCTGCGTACTGCTGGGATTTTGGAGACCAGTGGGGTCTTATTTGCAATTTCAGTTTTCTGGTGCTGCTTTCACTTGGTGGGAGTCTTTTGAGAGGTGTAGGCCTGTTGATTTAGCACCCCTCACCTGGCAGTAGTTCTCCACTATCTTTTTGGAGAAGTATGTACCTCAGTCACATAGGGAGGAGCAGCGCAGGCTTTTTGAGTAGCTGCGTCAGGGGGAGCTATTAGTGACGCAGTACGATATGCGATTTTCGGATTTGTCTCGTCATGATACCCAGTTGGTCCCTAATGATAGGGAGAGGGTTATGAGGTTTGTGGATGGCCTCACTTATCAGCTTAGCCTATTTATGACTCGGGAGAGAGTATCAGATGCTATATTTGAGCAGGTTGTTGATATTGCTTGAGATATTGAGTTGGTTTGCCGCCAGAAGCGGGAGGAGAGGAAGGCGAAGAGGCCCCGTGGATCGGGCAGTTTTAGTGGTTCTCCTTCCAGGGGGGCAGTTTCAGCATGGTAGAGGCTGTTCATTCAAGCCTCCTCAGTCAGTCCGCCCAGCTTATAGTGGTGCATCTTCGGGGCATGGCCCCCGTGGTTCTCATCTAGGCCATACTTCATTCGGTGCCCTCCCAGCTCAGAGTGCAGCTCGAGCACCACCAGTTCAGAGTTTTTCTATGCATGAGTCTTCCAGTGGCCATTCTGGTGCCAAGGTTTTCTATCAGTCCCCGCCTCCAGCTCCAGGGAGTTGTTTTGAGTGTGGAGAGTTTGGACACATGTGGAGGCAGTGTCCCCGTTGTCCCTGTGGTTCTTTTCAGCATTGGGGCCAGCCCTTGACTTCAGCTCCAGTTACTTCACCACCCGCCCAGGCAGCCAGGGGTGGTAGTCAGTCAGCTAGAGGCCGCCCTAGAGGGGGAGGTCGAGCAGGTGGAGGTCAGGCCCGTATGTATGCATTTCAAGCCATGCCAGATGCTATGGTATCCGATGCAGTGATCGAAGGTATTGTCTCAGTCTGTTGTCGAGATGCTTTGGCTTTATTTGACCCTGGTTCTACATATTCCTATGTTTCTTCATATTTTGACCATTTTCTGGATATGCCCCGTAAGTCTTTAGTTATCTCTGTTCATGTGTCGACTGCGGTGGGCGATACTGCTGTTGTGGACCGTGTGTATCGGTCGTGTGTGATATCTATTGGGGGTTTGGAGACCCGAGTGGACCTACTGTTACTCAGCATGGTCAATTTTGATGTGATATTGGCATGGATTGGTTATCTCCGTGTCATGTTTTTCTTGATTTTCACGCTAAGACCGTGACCTTATCTATGCTCGGATGTCCGAGGTTTGAGTGGAGAGGTTCTTCTGAGTATATGCCTAGCAGGGTGATTTCCTACCTGAAGGCTAAGCGCATGGTTGAGAAGGGGTGTTTATCTTATCTGGCTTTTGTGAGGGATGTCAGTGGTGAGACTCCCGCTATTGATTCGGTTCTTGTGGTATGTGACTTTCCGGACGTGTTTCCTGCAGACCTGTCGAGCATGCCACCTGACAGGGACATTGATTTTGGTATTGACCTGGTGACAGGCACCCAGCTATTTCTATTACACCTTATCGTATGGCACCAGCGGAGCTAAAGGAATTAAAGGAGCAGCTTCAGGAACTCCTAGATAAGGGGTTCATTCGGCCTAGTGTGTCACCTTGGGGTGCACCGGTGTTGTTCGTGAAGAATAAGGATGGTTCTATGCGTATGTGTAGTGATTATCGGGAGCTGCATAGGGTTACGGTGAAAAACCGGTATACCTTGCCTTGTATAGATGACTTTTTTGATCAGTTTTAGGGTGCCAGGGTATTTTCCAAGATTGATTTGCGTTTCGGTAATCATCAGTTGAAGATTCGGGGGCCAGACATCCCGAAAACTGCTTTCAAGACTAGATATGGTCATTATGAGTCCCTGGTTATGTCATTTGGCTGACCAATTCCCCAGCAGCCTTTATGCACCTGATGCACAGTCTATTCCGACTTTATATGGATTCCTTCGTCATCGTGTTTATTGACGATATCTTGGTGTATTCCCGATCTCGGGAGGATCATGAGCAGCATTTGAGAGTTGTGCTTCAGACGTTGAGAGAGAAGAGATTGTATGCAAATTTTTTCAAGTGTGAGTTCTGGCTTGATTCAATAGCATTCTTGGGGCACGTGGTGTCCAGTGAGAGTATTCAGGTTGATACGAAGAAGGTAGAGGCAGTGCAGAGTTGGCCTAGACCTTCATCAGCTACTGAGATTCGCAGTTTCCTTGGTTTGGCAGGGTACTACCGTCGTTTCATAGAGGGATTTTCATCTATTACTGCACCTATGACCAGACTGACCCATAAGGGTGCTCAGTTCATGTGGACTGAGGAGTGTGAAGAGATCTTTCAGAAGCTTAAGTCAGCTTTGACTACAGCTCCGGTGTTGATTTTGCCTACGGGCAGGTTCTTATATAGTTTACTGTGATGCCTCGAGAGTTGGCCTTGGAGCGGTTTTGATGCAACATGGTAGGGTGATTTCCTACGCGTCCAGACAGTTGAAGATTCATGAGAAGAATTATCTAGTGCACGATCTTGAGCTAGCAGCTATTGTTCACGCCTTGAAGATTTGGCGTCATTATTTGTATGGAGTGCATTGTGAGATTTTCACTGATCACCGTAGTTTGCAGCATCTGCTTAAGCAGAAGGATCTGAATTTGCGTCAGAGGAGGTGGTTGGAGCTTCTCAAGGATTATGATCTCACTATTTTATATCATCTAGGGAAGGCTATTGCAGTGGCTGATGCCCTGAGTCGTAGAGCGGAGAGCTTGGGGAGTCTATCCTACCTTCTAGTAGCAGAACATCCATTAGCACTTGATGTTCAGGCTTTAGCAGTTCAGTTGGTGAGATTGGATCTATCAGAGCCTCCGCGGGTATTGGCTTGTGTAGGCTCCAGGTCTTCTCTTTATGATCAGATCAGAGCACGCCAGTATGATGATCCACATTTTCTTGTTCTTCAGGACAGGGTCCGTCTCGGTGATGCTAGGGATGTGGTTATTGGTGATGATGGGGGTCATGAGGATGCATGTCCGGATTTACGTGCCCAATGTAGATGGACTTTGAGATTTGATTCTGGCTGAGGCCCATAGTTCGCGGTATTCCATCCATCCGGGTGCATTATTGGTGGAGGCAGATGAAGAAAGATATTGTGGAGTTTGTGGCTCGGTGTCTCAACTGTCAGCAGGTCAAGTATGAGCACCAGAGGCCAATTGGATTGCTTCAGAGATTTGATATTCCGGAGTGGAAGTGGGAGCGGATCACCATGGACTTCGTAGTTGGACTCCCACGGCTTCGAGGAGGTTTGATGTTATATATGTTATTGTGGATCGGATGACCAAGTCCGTGCACTTCATTCCTGTTGGTACTACTTATTCTTCGGAGAGTTTGCTGAGATTTATATCAGGGAGATTGTCCAATTGTATGGGGTTCCAGTTTTTATCATTTCTGGCAGAGGTACTCAGTTCACATCTCAGATTTGGAGAGCCGTACAGAGAGAGTTGGGTACTCAGGTCGAGTTGAGCATAGCGTTTCATGCTCAAACCGACGGGCAGTCGGAACGTATTATTCAGATTTTGGAAGATATGTTGCGTGTCTGTGTCATTGATTTTAGGGGTTCATGGGACAAGTTTCTGCCACTCGTGCAGTTTGCATATAATAATAGTTATCAGTCGAGTATCCAGATGGCTCCGTATGAGGCTTTATATGGTAGGAGGTCCAGATATCCGGTTGATTGGTTTGAGTCGGGCGAGGCTAGACTATTGGGCACAGACCTGGTTCAGGATGCGTTGGGTAAGGCGAAGTTGATTCAGGAGCGGCTTCGCGTGGAGCAGTCTAGGCAGAAGAGCTATGTGGACCGGAAGGTCCGGGATGTGTCTTTCATGGTTGGGGATGAGGTGTTGCTGAAGGTGTCACCCATGAAGGGTGTTATGAGGTTCGGGAAGAGGGGAAAGCCGAGTCCCAGGTTCATTGGGCCATTTGAGGTGCTTCAGAGGATTGGGGAGGTGGCTTATAGACTTGCCTTGCCTCCCATCTTAGCGAGTATTCATCCGGTGTTCCATGTTTCGATGCTCCAGAAGTATGTTAGTGACCCGTATCATGTTTTGGATTTCAGCACGGTTCAGCTCGAGGTTGATATGTCATATGAGGTAGAGCCAGTGGCTATTTTGGGTCATCAGGTCAAAAAGTTGAGGTCTAAGGATATAGCTTCAGTGGGGAGGACAGCCGGTGGAGGATTCCACCTGGGAGACCGAGCGGGAGATGCGGAGCAGGTATCCTCACTTATTCGAGACTCCAGGTATGTTTCTAGACCCGTTCGAGGACGAACATTTGTTTAAGAGGGGGAGGATGTAACGACCCGGCCAGTCGTTCCATGAGATTAGCCTCGTTTCCCCCGTTTCTGCTTTATCATATGTTGCTTAGCCTATTTATGTTGTGTTGGGTCAGTTGGTTCGGGTTCGGAGTGGTCGTGGTGAGAATTGAGACACTTAGTCTCTTAAATTAGCATAATAGTTAAAAAAGTCAACTGGGAGTTGACTTATTGGTAAACAACCTCGGAATGCAGATTTTATGGCTCAGATAGCTTTGTTAGGTGATTTGGGACTTAGGACTATGTTCGGAATGAAGTTTTGATGTCCGGTGTAGAATTAGGCTTGAATTGGCAAAAGATAGTTTTTGGCGATTTCTGGTCGGCAATGGAAAATAGGCTATCGGGGTCGGAATGGAATTCCGATAGTTGGATAAGGTTCTTAATGTCATTTTGGATATATGTGCAAATTTTCAGGTCAATTGGATGTGTTTTGGTTGGTTTCGACATCATTGGCGAAATTTAGAAGTTTCAAAGTTCATAGGTTTGAATTTGATGTAATTTTGGTGTTTTCGTGTTATTTTTGGTGTTTCGAAGGCTCGACTAAGTTTGAATGATACTATGGGGTGTGTTGGTACGTTTTGTTGGGGCCCCGAGGGGCTCGGGATTGATTTCGGATGGTTGGCAGAGGTTTGAACTTAGGAATTTGCAGCAAATAGTTGTTGGTGTTAAGCTACTGGTGTGGCCGCACCTGCGGACGGGAAGCCGCAGGTGCGATGCCGCAGGTGCGAAGCACCCTGCGCAGGTACGAAGATAGGCCAGACAGGAGGAATCCACAGGTGCGAAGAATTGGACGCACCTGGGAAGCCGCATGTGCGGAAAAGAGATCGCAGGTGCGAGAATTGGACTGTTAGTGGGATTTCGTAGGTGCACACCTGGGACCGCTAGGTGCGGGTCCGCAAGTGTGAGGAAAGGTCCGCAAGCGCGGATTAACTGAGCAGAACATTATAAAATGGTGCCTCCGTGAATATTTTGGCATTTTCTCCATTGCTGCATGCGGATTGAGCTAAGTTGAGAGCAAATTTAAGAGGGAATTCAAGGGTCTTCGGTGGAGGTAAGTTCCCGGATTGTAAAACTCGTTTCTATGCTATTTTGTTCGGATTAGGCTTGTAATTTGAAGAATTAAAGTAGAAAAAGTTTTGAAAAATTGGAGGAGGTTTGGAAAATTCTTTTGGCGATTTGGGTAGGCAATTGTGGTCCGATTGTGGTGTTCTTGGTATGTGCAGAATCGTGGGAGGACGAGGTTTCTAGTGATGTAAATTTCATCCAATTCCGTGACATGGGCCCAGGGCACGGGTTTGGCCAAATTTCGAGAATTTTGTATAAATTAATAGTTTTCGATTAGGTTGTGTTCCTTTAGCGTATATTGATGATGTTAATCTGGGTTTGGTTAGATTCGGAGAAATCGGGAGCCAATTTGAGGGGCAAGAGCATCGCGGATTAGTATTGTGTCTCGGTAGAGGTAAGTAATGGTTATAAATCTTATCTTGAGGGTATGAAACATCGGACTTCATATTTCTCACTGTTTTTAGAATGGCGCACATGTCGGATGACGAGTATGTGGCGCGCACTAATTTTTGGATTGGACTTAGTCCTCTCCGCGGAAACTATTGATTTGCGTATTTTACTCTAAATCATATGTTAAAATGTGTTCTAAGGACTATTGCTATATTTGGGTTATAAGCCATGTTTGGGGCCTCGTGCCGACTTGTTTAGACCCCTTGGGGGCTTTTTACTGCTATTTCCTCACTTTTGATTTATGATTTACACTCAGTCATATTGTGCTTAACTGTTTTTTTAAACTTAGCCTTATTTACATTATTTTGAGATATAAAATAATATTTTGGGTAAAGTACACCGTTTTACTGATACGCCCGAGGGGCTTTTGAGAGGTTCTGACTGAGTGAGGCTGAGGGCCTGATTGTGAAGATATGATACGCCACGAGGTGGCTTGATATTAGCGTTTGGGCTGAGGGAGCCCCTCCGGAGTCTGTACACACCCCCAGTGAGCGCAACTACCTATTGAGTGTTGATTGTCGAGTGCCAATTGATGAGTGATTGGGAGGCATGAGTGACAGTGAGGTTGCCTGAGGGGCCGATACTGAGTGGCTGTGAGGTGCTAAGTGATGTTCTGCCCGTTGGGCGATTTATGATTCATGTTTTCGCCCAAGGGGCTACTTATGATTTATTTCATTTTACACTAAATCCTTCGGTTATTTTTATTTCTGAAATTTTTGGAAAACATATTTTTCAAAGGATTTTTCTGAAGTTGGTCTTAAAGCATGATGATTTCATATATCTATGTATATACTATTGGAAAGAAAGGTTGTGCATATTGTGATTTGATGATATTGATTTTTATGTGTTTCTTGCCGCTTAGACTTGATTTATTTTCATTACTACTGAGTTGGCGTACTCAGTTTACTCCCTGCACCCCTATGTGTAGATACAGGTGCTGATACTGAACATCAGCCATCTATTCCGTGCGGAGCCGGAGTTCGGGATATAGAGGTAGATGTTCAGCGTCGGCAGCATCTCTGTTTTCCCTTCTTTTGTTGTATCTAGTTATTTGCTCGGAGGTTTTGTAATATATTAGTAGACTTGTTGGTAAAATTCTTAGATGCTCATGATCTGTTGACTCCGGATTATGGGATGGTTTAGACTATTTAGCTATTCATTTTACCTAATGAATTCAGTAATTCTATATACTTTATGAAAGGATGGAATTGGTTTTGATTTAGAAAGAAACTGTAATTATGTGATTGTTGGCTAGCCTAGTTCCACGATAGGCGCCATCACGGCCGATTTAGGATTTGGGGTCGTGACAGTGCGCCAAGTCCCTGCGTACGTCAAGGAGCTCTAATTTGACTTGCAATGCATTGTTGTTTGTCTTTTCATCCGCCCGGATGTACCTCAAGGTAGGTTCTCCTACTTCCACCAGGATCAGAGCTTCTACTCGTATACGGGAGAGAAAGGTGTCTCTCCCGTGCTTGACTTGGTCATTGTCCGGTATACCCGTATCACTCCCAGTAACTCTTCGGGCCACTAGCATTTGGCTGCTTCCAATCTCTTTTTGAGGTTCTGCATAATCACCTTGTTTGTCGTCTCTACTTGGCCATTTGCACTCGGATGATATGGTGAATATGTGATTCTTTTGATTTTCAAGTACTCAAGGAATTTTGTGACCTTTGCGCCTATGAACTGTGGCCTGTTTTCACAGGCTATCTCCTTCAGTTTTTCAAACCGACAATTTATGTTCTCCCACAGGAAATTGACCACTTCGCGCTCGCCAATTTTCTGGTAAGGACCTACTTCAACCCACTTAAAGAAGTAATTAGTTAAAATCAAAAGAAACCCTACCTTACTGGAGCCGGCACTAACGGATCGACTATGTCCATTCCCCATTTCATGAATGGCCATGGCAATAATACCGAGTGCAATAGCTATGCCGGTTGATGTACTAACGGCGCATGGCATTGACACTTCTCGCATTTCTGAACGAATGCCTTAGCGTCCTATTCCATCAGGGTTTAGTAGTATCCTTCCCTAACTAATTTTAACACTAACGAGTCTGCACCTGAATGATTTCCACAGATTCCTTCGCGAACTTCTCTCATAACATAATTAGCCTCGGAGGCTCCTAAGCATCTGGACAACGGACCTTGGAATGACCTTCTATGTAACTGTCCTCCGTAGAATCTGTAGCGAGCTGCTTTGGTACGGAGTGCCCCGAGATGCCTTTGGGTCCTTAGGAAGTTTGTGATGCCCAAGGTAGTCGTTGATATCGTTTATCTAGTCCCAGACCAAGTTGGTCGCATTTAGTTCATAATAACCCTCCACATCCAATACCAAGTGCATGAGATGTACGATCGTACCGGAATCTAATCCCTTCATTTCTGTGGACGAGCCCAGATTGGCTAGTTAATGTGCTTTCACATTTTCTTCTCTAGGGATGTGGGCGATTGACTATTTCCTGAACCGTGGGAGCAGAGTTTGAACTTTCACCACATATTGTTGCATGATTTCCTATTTGGTGTCGTAGATTCTGTATTCTTGATTTACCATTAGTTGGGAATCACATTTGATTTCACTGGCCTTGAATTCTAGTTCTCGGGCCAGTTCAACCTACAATCAAAGCCTCATATTCGCCTTCATTGTTAGTCAAGGGAACAATTTTTATGGCCTGCCTTAGGGTCTCTCCCGAACGCATAATTAAGACTATCCCGAGCCCGGACCCATTCACGTTGGAAGCTCCTCCATGAACAAGGTCCAAACTCCTGGTGTCGTTTCCGACACCATCACCACTTCCTTGGTGGCCAAAGGCAGCAGCCCAGGATTTAAATTGGCCACGAAGTCGGCTAAAACTTGCGATTTGATCAAAGTCGTGGGTTTTTATTCAATGTCAAATTTACTCATTTCGACTTCCCACTTGGCCAGTCGAACTAACAATTCAGGTTGGTGAAGGACATTCCACAGGGGAAAAGTTGTCACCACGGCTTTCGGGTGACATTGAAAGTAAGGCCTAAGCTTTCGAGCGGGGACAATAAGATAAGGAAAATATTTTGAGGTGCGGATAACGAGTTTCCGCTCTCGTTAAAATTTTGCTAACATAATAGATAGGAGATTTCGTACCTTCATTTTCCCGGACTAGAATGACACTTACCACTACTTTCGAGATCGCTAAGTATACTAGAAATTGTTCACCTTCATGTGGTTTTAATAGTAACAGATGGCTTGAGAAATACTGTTTCAGGTCTTTTAGAGCCTGATGGCATTCCGGTGTCCATTCAAAGTTGTTCTTCTTCTTCAAAAGTGAGAAGAAGTGATGGAATTTTTTTGAGGACCGGGAAATGAACCTGCTCAGAGCAGCCAGTCTTCCGGTTAGCCTTTGGACTTCTTTCACATTTGTTAGCTGGTTTTGGATGTCCTCGATGGCTTTAATCTTGTCGAGATTGACTTCGATCCCCCTTTATGACACAAGGAAACCCAAAAATTTCCTGGAGCTGACGCCAAATGCACACTTTTCGGGATTAAGCTTCATGTTGTGCTTCCTGAGGATGTACAAGGTTTCTTGGAGGTGTTTCAGATGGTCATCTGGGTTCAAAGACTAAACCAGCATATAATCTGTGTAAACTTCCATTGTTTTGCCTATTTTCTTTTCAAACATTTTGTTCACAAGCCTCTTATAAGTGGCTCCAGCGTTCTTAAGCCTGAAAGGCGTCGCATTGTAGCAATATGTGCTAAAGTTTGTTATGAACGAAGTATTTTCTTGATCCTTCGGGTTCATTTTGATTTGGTTGTACCCAGAATAGGCTTTGAGGAAACTCATTAACTAGTTCCCGGCTATTGCATCATCATTTGATCAATGTTTGGAAATAGGAATGAGTCTTTTAGGAACGCCTTATTTAGATCCTTATAATCTATGCACATGAGAAGCTTTATTTTTTCTAGAAATAGCACTACGTTAGTTATCTAGTCAGGATACTTTATCTCCCGGATTGAACCGATATCAAACAATCGAGTTACCTCTTCTTTGACAAACCTATTTCTGACCTCGATGATCGGTCATTTCTTTTGCCTTACCGGAGGGATGCTGGGATCCAGGCTTAACTTGTGTACAACCACCTCTATCAGAATACCTGTCATATCCGAGTACGACCATGAAAAACAATCAAAATTAATTTTACGAAATTCTATAAATCCTGACCTGAGCTCAGGGTTTAATCTAGTCCCGAAGTGGAACTTCCTTTCTATGAACTTTTCAAACAATGCCACCTGTTCAAGTTTTTCCAACGTGGATTTTGTTGCGTCTGTTTCTTCCGGTACCAGGAAATACCTTGGTACCTGATAGGTTTTCAACAGCTCCTCATATTTCACGTCTTCGTTTGATTCGGGAGGGGGCGTTTGTCACGCCCTAACCTCGGGTAGGGCGACCGGCGCTCAACTGAGTGGACCCGGTCGAGCAAGCCTGTTAGACACATTCTACCCACTCGCTTATGATCAGGAAAAGGTGCATTTTCATTAGTTAAA
This sequence comes from Nicotiana paniculata, assembly GCA_005239505.1. NCBI lineage: Eukaryota > Viridiplantae > Streptophyta > Magnoliopsida > Solanales > Solanaceae > Nicotiana > Nicotiana paniculata. The sequence goes on along the minus strand of MDKI01144497.1, from coordinate 7,767 downwards.
TAGTAGAGGATCATATATACATAAACATTACTAATTCATTTCATTTTGTTACATCATTGATAAGTTTTAAAATACATACATCTTATGATTTAGTGGAACAAAATCCAAAATACAACATAATCCATTTGACCCTCCTAGTACCCATATACGACCCACATAATGTCAACGGAGCCTCGAAAGATACCAAAGAGAGTGGAAAGATAGTGTCGGCGACAAGGCCCCGGCTATACCTCAAAATGAATACAACATCGCAAAAGATATATTACAAGATCCCAGAATGAAGTGGGGCTCACCGAGTTCGCTGAGAAGAGGATGCACTACTGCCTGTGATCAACATTGTCCACCACGGAACCACCTGCATCCATTTAAAGATGCAGTGCCCCCGGCAAAAGGGGCGCTAGTAATGTCTAATAGTACTAGTATGAAAGCTAAATACCATTACAATAGCATGAATAACATTACAAGGGAAACAGCCAAAAAGACAATACGAACTGTAAATAATACTAAAACATCAAGTTAAGGATCACTTAGATTTTCAAGTCAATTTCCACATTATTAGGTTGGATAGTTTTTAATGCCAATATGCCACAGTCCACAATACCACTGTGTACTTACACGGAGTATGATCTCGGCCCGATCGGCTAAGCCATTTCATTTGAGACATCAACCATATTCACATTTTCACTCACTATACCACCGTGTTATTACACGGAGTCCGATCTTGGCCCGATTGGCTAAGACATCTCATTTGAGACATCAACCATTTCAATCGATCATATTACTTCATATTCCTTTCCCATCTCATCAGTACGTTAGCACAAACGCTTTAATTATAGAGTCGTTCTTGACGCTTGGCCTTATTTCATAGTTCAAGTTCTTTTCCAAATCTCAACATTTTTATTATCATCAATAACAACATGGTCTTCATTCAAGACTCTTGATTTCAGTGAGCAAATTTAGAATACAAGGCACATATAGGCTCTTCACACAATCAACATAACAGTCTTTAATCGGATTTGACATGAAGTCTAGGCATTTTTAGCACTAACATTCTAAGTGTTGAACATTTCTTCAGATGACTAGGTAACATGATGAAAGCATGGGAATACATATTACACATATATTGTCAAAGGAAGCACATTCAGTATAGCAATTTCTAAGACGATCAAGTTGGGACTTATATCGATTTCATGAATACCACGAGATTCAATTTTAAGAAGTGGGGTTTTAGCCAACATACATCAATTGAGCCTCTTAAAACTCTAAGATGTTCTGTAATATTAGCAACTTCAATCTATTTTAACAATATAGCAAAATTGAACCCAAAATTAGGAAAAAGATCATAATTCTAGCTCACTTGAGTATTCTATCAAACACTATGTATTTATTAAGGTTTCATGGACCTTTTTATGAAAGACTACACCAACCTATACCCCATTCTTTTCTATCTTTAATTCAGGCCTCCCCCACATACCTTAGGAACACATGCATGCAAGGTAATCACCTTCATCCCCATGAATTACCTCACTAGTGGCTTTTAAAATTTATAGTTTGGGTGATAGAATCTTACCTCTTAGGAAGAAGACTTAGGTGCCTCTCTTGATAATCTTCAAGGTTTTAAGTGAGAATTGAAGAGCAATTTGGTGAAGGGCACTTTATCCCTCTAGCATTCTCTCTCTCACTCTAAAAATATCAAAAAATAGGTTCAAAATGGTCCAAGGTAGGTGTTTTAACGGGATAGGGTCGGGTTTAAAAACCCAAAAATTAAAGCTCCAAACAGGGTCTGCGACCGTGTACAATGATTATGCGGTCCGCAAAATAACCTCGAAAAGTGGATTTAGGAACTGAGCTGGTCTACTTCATTATGCAGCCATTATGCGGCCCATAGACCTATTCTGCAGTCACATAATGTATCGCAGAACCTCCCTTCTCAAAAGTGCAAGGACGATTACGCGACCAAAGTACGGTGTGAAATGGTTATGCAGTCGAATAATTGACCGCGGAATTTACCTCAAAATTGGCAAAAAGGTCGCTTCACTCTGCGGCCATTATGCGGCCCGCAGAGTGATTACGCGGCCGCATATTGGGCCGCAGAAATGCCTAATTCTGCAAAAATATTTCCTTCAACTCCTAGCATATTTTTCAACCTCTACGCCTACTTTGGCATCATAGAATCACGATTTTAGGAAATATTTTATGAGGCCTTATAGCGTTGGTTCTTGTAATTGATATGCCACATGTTCCTTCCCTTTACTACTGGAAATTGAGATTGCTTTCATCTCCCTTGCCTCCAGTTGATCTCATTTTATTTGTTTGATTCCCTCTGAGTTGGGAATTTCAGAAGTTGATAGCACAACCTTCATCTCGTATAGCCATAGTCTACCAGGAATAATGTTGTAGCTCATGTCGCCGCCTACTACTTCAAACAAGGTAGTCTTCATGAGCCCTTCAGCATTTGTGGGCAGCAGGATCTCCCCATCGGGTTGTCAAACTTGTTAAGTTGAACCCAACAAGGAGCTTTGTGGCAAGACTGATGCTTCTATTAGCTTGGCTTGCTCCAACACTCTCCATTGAATTATATTGGCTGAACTTCCTGGGTCCACCAAAACACATATAAATTTAAAATCTAAAACATTAAGAGAAATTACCAGGGCATTATTGTGTGGTAGTAGAAGTCCATTTTCATTCTCCTCTGTGAAGGTGATATCTTCCTCGACAACTTCCCGGTGTCTCTTGATATGGGTCACCGAGACCTTTGTATTTTTTGCTGCCGAAAATGTTACACCGTTAATCTCGTTCTCCCCGAAAATCATATTGATCATTAGTCAAGAAGTGTTTTCTTCTATCTTCAAGGACTATGCATTATCCTGATTGCGGCCATAATTATTTTTGGCTCGGTCGCTTAAGAACTCTCTGAGATGGACATATTTCAACAACGTTGACACCTCCTCACGCATATGTCGACAATGCCCAGTTCAATGGCCATTGGTCCCATGATACCCGCACCATAGGTTAGGATCCCTTTGGCTAGGATATGATCTCATTGGTCTTGGCCACCGCGCTTCCTTAATGTTCCTCATCACTGATAACCGCTAATTTACGCTGACATTGAGATTATATAGTCTGGGATATGTGGAATCTCGAGAACCTAATACCTCTTTTCCCTGCAATGACCTTCTATTCTGGCCTATCACGACCCAAACCGACGGGCCGCGACGGATGCCCGAGTCTGACCTGTCGAACACCCTTAAGCATGCGTCTAAGCTATAAACATGAATAACATACGTGAGGGAAACCTATCCAAAAGACATATATACATATACTTGCGTAATATAGTGGGCGAGCCGGCAAGGCTGCTATAGACAATTATATATCCAAAACTGGAAGACGACAAGGCCACATACTATCCAACTACATATAACTGTCTACAGACCTCTAACAGAAAATACAATTGTACAAAGATGGGGACTGGGCCACGTTATACCCATATATGTATACAAGCATATCGTACCAAAATCAAAAGCAGCTCCAGATCAAGTGGAGCACGCCAATTCTCGCTGATCAAGAATCCTAAGAAGGGAAATCGTCACCTTGCCTACCTGCACCTGCGGGCATGAAACGCAGTACCCGGGAAATAGGGCATCAGTACGAATCATGTACAGATTATGTAAGGCATGAAAATCTGTACATAAGAGACATACACGAAACATGGAATAAGGAATTCTGCCCGTAAGTCTACATAACTTTGCCAATCCTGAAACAGATATAATATCATGAACATGCGTGTAAATGTCGTGTCATGCATAAGTATAGGTGTACATAACATCATCAAGCCTCTGAGGGCATCCCATCATATCATCTCGGCCACTGTGGGCAAAATCATCAACATATACCAACTGATCAGGTGGTAGTGCGTATATAACGCCGTAACCTTTTCCCGTATCCCAGATACATATATATATATATATATATATATATATATATATATATATATATATATATATATATATATATATATATATATATATATGCGTATATAACGACATCTGGTCATGGGTCAATGAACATGTATAACTGAATGAAATGATAAGAATATATTAATAAGATCAATATACCTTGATAAACTTTATCAACTATGTATTTTTGTGAGACCCATGAACGGAGAATGTAATAATAAGATACATGGGAATTCAAGAACATAGGCACCTCTATACTTCTATGAATAGAGTCATTTATGAAAGTTGTGCATTTACTCGTTTCGTTTGTATTGTATGGATCATGCCGGAAAGAAATAAGGGGTAGCCTTAACATACCTGAGTCGATTCTATTGAGAAATAATACAATGTACTCCCTTAATATTTCAAAATCTCACGTTAATTAAGGTAATATGAAATCTCGGGTTTTTGAAGTGTTGAAGACGCTATCATATTTTGAATTCTGAAGATCCTTGAATTCTCACGTTATAAGAAAAGAGATGTGATTCATGTCTTTAATACATATAATGGTTCCATTTTATCTCAAATGAAATATTTGAAAGTTATATTTCAAATTTAAGCTCATTTTGAGTAGATTTGGGTATTGAATCGTGTATTGAATTGTTGAAAATCGAAGAATAAGTTTATATTTCAGAACTTAAAATTCGAAATCTGAAGTTGCATTCAATACATTGAACTACTGTAGATTCGAATTTTTGAAGTTGCATTTGAAAGATAAAAGAACTTTATATTTATTTTTGAAGTTTCATTAAAGAGATTGAACTAATTCTGATTCGAGCGGATACACTTTACAAAATTTTGTGCAATGTGGATATAACTTCAATGGTGATCCCAAAAGTGATTATATATGAAAATGCCTATATTCTACAATTATTGTTGTATCACGAAATAAACTATACAACAACAACAACAACAAGCTCAATATTTTTTCACAAGTGGGTTAATTTAAAATTAAAACAATCGTCTTTGAACTATTACGGTTGATCGTAACTTTACATTGAATTGTTAAAATTATGTTTTTTAGAATAAATTTTCATTTTAAACAAATGGAAATCAATTTGCAACTGTAAGTTCCTTTAAAATTGAGTCTTTTCTATTTTAATATGTAGAGATAGATTTAGTCTTTAGTTTTTTGTGTAGATAGATTTTAGCCTTTCTTATGGTTTCAATTGTGTATAATATTATTATATAATTTCCAATAAAATCTTGTCTCTTCTTTTATTTATTTAAACTAGAGGTATATATGAAGAGATTGCATGTCCAATTTAAAAGTAAAATAAAAAACTTGAATTCTTGAGTAGAGTATCCCTGCAATTTTAGAAAGATTAGTAGGACTATAAAGATTGTGGGAAAGAGAGAAAATATGCCAGGTGTCTCTATGACACTATATCTATTGCTTTTCGGGATGTAAATTGTGCTCATACTTTGCCAAAATTACCAAAACACACACAAGCAACTGTGTAATAAAGGATGAAAACAGAGGCAAAAATGAACTTCAAAAAGTGATACAAAGGATGGGCTGATGGTTGATGAGATAAGCGAGGGTATTTTCGTCAAGATATCAAAAACTTTATGTAGCAGCTACAGTACATTTACTTTTCGGCCAATCGTGTTGCTCAGTTTTCATGAAATTACTAAAATATCCTCAGCTACGCCAAGCAGGCATGTTGACCTCCTGTGTGCTATTTCCCCTTCTAATAAGTAGTAATATGACTCACGTTAGAAGACTTGTCCAATTCTCTAATCTTGCCACATATATTAATGACTTAAGAGTCATACATAGGGATGGGGGTGCTTCCACGTGGGGAGGGTTAGTCTTATCCAAACATTTCTTAGTTAAATAGTTAATCTCCCATTAACTAATAATTAACCAATTGCCCACATAATTAAGAATTATCTCAAATTACTTAATATACTACTCACTTTTAATAAACTTTATGTACCCTACTATCGTGGTCATGGGGTACCTTGTATAGCACTAGTCTATAAATACCAGGTATTATGGCTCGGATCGTACTTTATCCCAAATCGACAACCTTCAACGAAACTCATTTTCTTTAATTCGTTTACCATTTATCCTTCACGGCACTTACTTATCACTTGTTATAAATAGCGTAAATATGTTAACCTCAAGATAATCTCATCCCCGAGTGACGAAATTTTTATTTACGAAAACGCGAGATGTAACACGGTCGCGGTCAGTTCTTCTATCGGGAGCGAACCTGTGTGTCGACCGAAAACCTTTGTTGCGTCCTTCGGCCCTTTCATAGAGTAAGAATCAGCCCTTAGAAGGTCGTTGATCTGCATCAAAATCATACTTCGACTTATCCATGTTCTTTTCTTGATCCCGACCCTTAGTTGATGCCGGGAAACCAAGTCGGTCTTCTTCTATTCTTATCTTTGATTCGTAACGGTTATGGACTTCTGCCCATGTAGTTGCCTGGAACTCGAGCAGGCTTTCTTTCAGTTTCTGGGAGGCGTCAGAGCTCCTCGAGTTCAGCCCTATAGTAAACGCCTCAGCCACCCATTAATCCGGCACGGCGGGTAGCATCATTCGTTATTTCTAAAACCTGGTCACGAACTGTTACAACAATTCGGTCTCTCTTTACGCAATTCTGGATATGTCGGTATTTACCCGTAAAATGGTACAGTTTAATTTATAGTGGGGTTTATAGAAAAGCGAATCGATTAAATCCCAAAATAATAAATAAATTAAATAAAATGCAAGACTTAATGTTGAAATCGAGATAAAATAGCAGATAGCTTAGTTACGGGAGCAGGGCTTCCGAAGGAAGCAGATAAGAGTATCGTAAGACATAAAATAAATATTATTTAGCTTGGAATAATATGTAGCATAAGTTTTTCAGAAAATCGTGTCCTACAATGGCTATTGAAGTCACTATTTATAGTTATACCTAGGGAACAAGGTCCTAGGATCAAGCCTCTCTTAAATCACAATAATGGGGGCCATTGATGAATATATAACGGCATGACATGAATGCCAAAATTCTTTGTAACAGATAATGTATTTAATACTGAGGAATATTCTTCATTGAATGTAATCTGGTGGCAAATATTCATTTTCCTTCGTTAACAATGTTCCCGTTGGGGTCTACCCGGTGTCAACCGAAGTTGATATCCTCGGTCTTGGTTTCCACTCGCTTCGTCTTCCATCTGTTTCCGGTTTCACATGTCATTATATCATTCAAGTATTTAATATGAACCGGGTTTACCCTACACAACCTCTGGATGTACCTTCATAAGTTTTCTCATGTTCTTGGTAAACCAGTATTTTTTCCATCTCACCCTTGCTTTGATCGATAAAAAGAAAAAACAAACAACATAATAATAAAAATAAAAATAAAAAGCACATCATTTAAATGATAATTAAGAAAACGACCCCACCCAAAAATGGTATCAGAGCTAGTACACAAACTAAAATACATCAGACTAGTAAAAAACTAAGAAAAACAAATAAGAAATTGAACGAATTATACTCTCAATATAAATGGCTGCATACCAAACAGATAGAAAATAAAAAATTAGAACAATTGATAGATATTATATCCAAAACAGAATATAAATATGTTCAATATCTGAAAAACAGTATGAACAAAATATAAACTCCAACATAACCTATAATGAATAAAGAAGAATTTGCGGTAGATGAAAAAATATACGAAAATCAAGACAGATTAAGAATAAAAAGAATATTTTCAAATCTAGGAAGAAGATATAAAAAAATAGGAGAACAGTTATACCTAATGATAGA
>ML344235.1:8672-98138 GCA_005239505.1 Nicotiana paniculata | reverse complement strand
TAATCGATAAATGCTCTCATAGCCTTCTCCCTAAGCACTCCTCACCTATTCTCAATAGATTAACGCCTATACTCATATGGAATTAATCTATTAGAACGCACTAAGATTACGATGTTTTAATTAAGCACGGTGACTAGGTATATTCCTATCCTAACCACAAATCCGCTCCCCTGAAGGGTTAAGATCGCACTCTCTTCAATTCTTCTCTAATCTATATACGGTNATATTGAGTAAACTATATTCAAAGTTAAATTAATGTCGAATAACAATATCCATGGCTAAACCACAACCCCAGAACAATGGGTGTTTAGCCACTCATGCTATGGTCAAACAATTGCATAAGTGTGCATGAATTGAAAATACTCGAATAAAAATGAAGAAAATTGATAATCCTTGCTCCTTCAATGATCTTGTATGTGTATTTGCTCTCCAAAATCGTCCCTCTCCCCTCCAAGATGTGTTCTTGGGTATATTTATATGGTTGGGATAAACCCTAACCGTGTAAGAGACTCTTATTCTCACTTGGAAACACTTAAAAACCTTTAAAACTCGGACTTCACCGAAACAGGTACCCTGGCGTTTGGGGGGTAACGCCTGGGTAACGCCAGGCACCCCCTGGCGTTTGGGGTGTAACGCCTGGGTAACGCCAGGCACCCCCTGGCGTTTGGGGTGTAACACCTGGGTAACGCCAGGCTTGTCCCGGGTCACTCCTTTTCGACTCTTGCACGTATTTTCCGACGTTTATGCTTTCATTTAGCTCGGCTTCTATTTCCAACTCACCTACACATTAAATAAACTCCATTAGGCACATACGACATGTATTTTTATCATTAAAGCACATAATATGCAAGGTATATAATGCTTAAAATCATGAATTCTAGCCACGCATCCAATACATGCCACAAGATAAAGATGGGAACTTTTCAATAACCCTCTTTTGGCCAGAGATATTCTTGGTAATGATGAGATATTCAAGATTATTCCCATTTATTGTCTCAATATGATATCCATTTCAGCGGATATCTTTAAAACTCAACAAATTCCTTTTGGACTTGGAGGAGAACATAGCATTCTCTATGATAAGCATTGTTCCCTTAGGCAGAGTTATAGTAGCTCTTCCAGAGCCTTCAATTAATTTACTACTACCAGAAATTGTAGTAACATCTGCCTTACACATACTCAAATGAGAGAAATATTTTTTTCTCTTTGAATATAGTATGTGTTGTACATGAATCGATTAAACAAATACTTTTACAATTGAACTTTGATTCAAGTTTGCTTTGTGGGATATTCATGTTTGCTTCCCATTAGTTGCCATACAAAAGAAACATACGAATAAATATTAGTATTTTTAGAGAAAAAGAAAAGAAACAAGTTAAGTCTATGATTCAATAATGACCTTTAATTATTATAAATAAGAGGTTTCGATGAATATACTAAATCTTTTATAACAATACACCTACATGAGTTGCAAAGCACTGACATTTATTACTTGTCCAGCAAAGTTAACGTTGTGTCATTTATTACTCTTGTTTCTTCCCCCTTTCTTTATACAAAAATAATAAATAAATTTTATAAAAAAATAAGCGCATAGCATGTACTCCCTTGTCCTAAATTTAAGTTCCAATTAGACTTGGATAGGATAATTAAAAAAAAAATCTGAACTTTAGTTGAATAGGGCCATGGCCTTTCTCACGTTTGGCATAATGAGAATACACTTCATTCACTTCAGGCCATGGTGTAGACCCAGTGGTCAATTTTCGTGATTTCTCATTAGCAATTCACTATTTCGCTCAGCCACAAGGAGAAGAGAAATCAACTCTGAGTACTTCTTAAAACCTTTCTCTCGGTATTACTGTTGCAAAACCATATTGGAAGCATGAAATATTGTAAACGTTTTTTCAAGCATATCATAGTCAGTGATAGTATCTCCACAGAGTTTCAATTTAGAAGTAATTCTGAACATTGCAGAATTATATTCAGAAACAGACTTAAAGTCTTGGAGCCTCAGATGATCCCAATCATATCTTGCTTGTGGAAGAGTGACCAACTTTAAGTTGTCATATATTTCCTTTAATCCATTCCACAAAACAAGTGGATCTTTGACTGTGAGATATTCTATTTTCAACCCTTCATCAAGGTGATGGAGCAATAAAATCAAGGCTTTAGCACAGTCTTGGGTAGATGCTTTATTTTTGTCTTTAATGGCGTCTCCAAGACCCATTGCATCTAAATGGATTTCAGCATCCAACACCCATGTCATATAGTTCTTGCCTGAAATTTCAAGGGCAACGAACTTTCTTTTCGTAATGTCAGTCATAATTAAAAAGAGGAGAAAAGTTATACCTTAATCTTCTCAAAGAGCTTCTTGAGACGGTAGAGTCTCGTGCTGATAACGTGTGATGAAACAATAAAGAACAAGAACAATATTACAGAGAAAGAGAGAGAGGAAATTCTTATTGAATTTTGGGATGATTTACAATGGGATAAGGCCCCTCTATTTATAGGGGGAAAATGACTTAGCCATAAAGTAGAACTCTCTAAAAGATAGACATTCACTCTAAATAGAGTTATATTTATAACAAAATTCTACTTTTTGAGAAATGTTTTTTTTTTTTGGTTTCCCACCCGGTGTCCGGTACTCCCTACCAAGGATTTTTCCATACCCAGGGCTCGAACCCGAGAATTCTGATTAAGGGAAGAGCAGTCACATCCACTGCACCACGTCCTTTGGTGGTAGAAATGTTTTTTCTCTAAGAAAATATATTCTAATATTTAGTTATTTTAAATTGTGAAGATGTTCTCCAATAAAAATATTTTTCACATAGTGGAGAAAATATTTGTACTTTTTTATGTGAAGGCCTTTATTTTAGAATTGTTCAAGTATTTATGTTGTGTCATTGCCAATTGAAAATATTTGGAAAAAAAATAACAAATATTGGGTCTATGAGTGTCAATGCATATTTAAAAGAGCAATTTATGCTAACTACCTACTCAAGTCAAAATAATTACATGTTTTTACTTATTCTTAAAAAAATTACGATACATACCTATTCCACCAAAATTAATTACCCGCCCACCTATTTCTACCTAAAAAATGAGTTACCACTACAATCTTTTCAGTACGTGTAACGACCCGATCGGTCGTTTTGAGCTCTAATGCGTTGTTCAGCGGTTTGAAGTCGTGAGAAGCTCCGTTTCAGGTATTATGACCCGTGAGCGTGGTCGGAATTGAATTTCAGGAAGTTTAGAATTGATTTGAAAAGGAAATTATCATTTCAGAAGCCTTAAGGTGGAGAAACCAACTAAGATTGAAATTTTGAGTAAACGATCTCCGAATCAGGATTTGAAGGTTCTAGCAGGTTCGTATGATGATTTCGGACTTGGGTGTATCTCCGGATCGGGTTTTGGATAATCCGGGAGCGTTTCAGCGTATATTGTGAAAGTTAGCATTTTAAAAAGATTTCATGAATTTGGACTTGAAGTGCATATCAGTGAGATTGATGTCCGTTTGGGATTCCGAGTCTGGGAATAGCTCCGTATGGTGATTCTGGAATTGGGAGCGCGATCGGAAGTGAATTGGATGTCTGTAGGTCATTTTGGAGTCATTTGGCTAAAGATAGAAATTTGAAGGTTTTTAGGAAATTCGACCGGAAGTGAAAGTTTTTAATATAGTGGTCGGAATGCGATTCTGGAAGTTGGAGCAGGTCGGTAATGTTGAATATGACTTGTGCGCAAAATTTGAGGTCAATCGGGCGTGATTTGATAGGTTTCGACGTCGGATGTAGAAGTTTGAAATTCTAAGTTCTTAAAGAATTGGATTTGAGTGTGATTCGTGATTTCGGCGTTGTTTGATGTGATTTGAGGGCTCGAGCAAGTCCGTGTTATGTTTTGGGACAGGTTGGTATGATTGGACGGGGTCCCGGGGGCCTCGGGTGGATTCCGGGTGGTTAACAGATCAAGATTGGAAATTTGAAAAAGTTAAGATTTGTTGTCATCTGGTGTAACCGCACCTGCGATGATTTGGCCGCAGGTGCGGCTAAGGGAGTCGCAGGTGCGAGATTTTGGGTCTAGAGCTGAGGGACCGCAGGTGCGGGAGTTTGGTCGCACCTGCGGTATCGCAGGCGCAAAGAAGGATCGCAAGAGCGGGATTTTTGCTGGGCTGAGTCAGAGCCGCACCTGCGATGGATTTTCTGCAGGTGCGGAGCCGCAGGAACGGCTATTGGACCGCAGGTGCGGAAACGTGCCTGGGAAGAATGTTTTAAAATCGGATTTGAGCCATTTCTCTCTCATTTTTCTTTGGCTTGAGACGATTTTTGGAGAGCTTTCACCAAGCATCAAGAGGTAAGTTGTTCTACTTGGTTCTAAGGTCAAATACAAGATATTGCATGGATTTTTGAGCATGAAATTGGTAGGAAAATTGTGAAACTTTGAAGAAACCTAAAATATGGAAAATTTGGGTTGTTAACCACGAATTGAGCATGAATATTGTAACAAATTATATATTTGAGTTAGTAAGGCTATGGGTAGAATGTAACTTCGAGAATTTCAGTTTTGCGGGCACGTGGGCCCGAAGGAATTTTGGTCAATTCACTGAGCGGGGTTGGTAAAGTATATAATCTAAATTTGTTGTAAGTATTAGGATGAATTTTCATGGCTTTGTCATTTATGTGGTAGTTTCGGAGCGTTGTGCGTCCGTTGGAGTCTTCGGAAGGGCTTGGAAGCCGGTGTTGGAATTTCGGAGCGAGGTAAGTCTCCTTTCTAATTTTGTGAGGGAGAATCGTCCCCCTAGGTGAATTAATTCAATACATGTTATTATCTTTGGGGGCTACGTACCCACGAGGTGACGGGAGTCCGTGCGTAGCTACTATTATGTCTTGTCCGAGTAGCCTAGGACGCACTAGTATGCTTTATGTGTGTACCTGTAACCCTGCCTGTATCATTGAAATGCTAATATGACCGAAAACATGATTAAATGTTTAAAAGAAAGCTAGAGTCATATTGTTAATCTTCTAAAAAGAGAATTTATTTCCGCTGTGAATATATCGTACCTGGACTAGGTGGTATCGAGGAATACCCCTAAACTTGACAAATGAGTTTCAAAACAAAGATTTCAAAACCTATATTACATATTTCTTTTAATAAATATTTTACGACTTTCCTGAGAAAAACAGTTTTCTTGATAAAATATGAATTTATTGTGTGGATATGTGTAACTTTAGGTGCCTGAGTCGCTTGAGTGATTCGCGAGCAGGAAGACCATGTATTTGTGTATCTATTCATTTGAGCACCTGAGTCGCATGTATGATTCGCGATCAGGCTAGCCGCATTATGTTAACTGCGTCGCATGATCGATTCGCGAGCGGGGCAGATAGATGCATCTATGGTTCGATCCGGTCGACCCCTCGGCAGTGCACAATTTATTATTGTTGGTCCGTGCCGTTCGACTCTGGGCATTGCTTGCGCATGATATTTGTTGCGTAGTTTCTATGAGATTTGCCTGATTATTGGCCTGAAATGTTAAATTTGTCGATTGAAATATCAAAGACTTAAAGTTGCTAAAAAGACTTTTTCGAAGAAGTTGTTCCTTCCGTTGATTTATTATTATCTTATTAAATCACCATGTTGATTAATTGTGAATATGACGAAGAGATAAAGTGTTAAATATGAACGAAACTGAAGTATGTTTAAATCTTATTTTATAAACTGCCTATGATAAAAATCATGCTTAGTGTCACCCTTAAATATACTAAATGGACCTTTAGTAAGTGTCTAAATTGACCTTTCGTCACTACCTCTCTGAGGTTAGGCGGGCGACTTACTGAGTACATGTTATTTTTGTACTCATACTACACTTGCTGTGCATTTTATTGCACAGGTACTTTCATAGCAAATGTGGAGGATTCGGAGACTCAGGCGAGCTACATCTTCTGGAGGCGATCCGCAGCTGACAGATTCACCTTCATACTGTATCTATTTCACTTTAAATTTCTTTTTCCAGTTGTATTTCGGACAGGCTTTGTAATATTTGTAAAATTCTTAGAAATAGCTCATGTACTTGTGACACCGGGTTCTGGGATATGTATTGGGGATAATTGTTTAAGTGAAATCTTTAGATCACTGTTTTAAATAAGAGAATTTATTTGCTGTCATATTTAATTTACGAAAATTTATTTACTTGATTATGAAATGCAAGAAAAGGTAACGGTTTCGAAAACATTAAAACATGAATATATTTCAACCAATTAAGGATTTGGCTTGCCTGACAGTGGTGTCTGGCGCCATCACGACCTATGGATTTCGGGTCGTGACAACATGATATCAGAGCGCTAGGTTCCCGTAGGTCTCACGAGTCATGAGCAAGTCTAGTAGAGTCTTGCGTATCGGTACAGAGATGTTTGTACTTATCTTCGAGAGGCTACAGGGCTATTAGGAGTACTTCCCTTCTTGATTCTTCATCGTGCGAGTTGATTCCTTTGCCTTATGCCTATGTTCATTCCTATTCAACCTTATACTTCGCAAAGCGCTTGCTATGGATCAGGAATTTAGGGAATGGAAATGGTGCTACAAATGTAATTCGAGATGCTTCCATGTGTAAATGGTCGTGGTTGTTGTTATGGCCCTATGAAAGGGTAATGTGTTGTTTCAGCTCGGTAGCTGTGTTTGTGGGAGCCTTAAGGATGTGCTCAGGTAGTGATGATGGTTGCAATTGATTGTCGTGCGGTCTCGATATGATGATAGAACGTTTGCCAATATGTTGGGGAAGATGAATGGTTTGAAGGGAGGTCTTCTCAGAGTGTGATTTCGAGGTTTTAGTGCTTTTGTTCCGACAGAGGGAAGGCATTTGGAGTATGAATGGCTCGGTTGGGATTAATAAGGTAGTGAGACTTGGTGTCTTCAAGCGAGATGGGATATGCACCTGTGACGTGTAGTCGTTGTCATTTATCGAATGGAATGTGTCAAGTTTGTCGGTGCCATGGTTTCTTCGATTTCGTGGGGTCAGAGTATCGAGAAGAAGTATGGAAGAAAACTGTTGGCAGAGATCGTGAGGTGCGGTGGTTCAGCACCAGATAAGTTTTGATAACGAAGGCAGCTAGAGAAGGATAATCTTCGGAGAGCTTGAAATCGTGGTGATTTGCTGGTATGAGGGCTACAAAGAATCATCCTGGAATGAGGCTAGCGGTGGTTCCATTTCTAAGGGGCAAGGTGTAAGAAGCGGAAGTCGAGCAGCCGCAAAGTGGGGGAGCGGCAGCACAACTTGGAATTTAAAGATATTTGTCGCGCATTATGGGTGTCCATGAGGAGCATACAGACTAGTAAGTTGGTAAATGAAGCAGGGCATAGGATGGGGTATTGAAGTCGTAGAGAGCGTGCATTCAACATCGTTGGAAGGTGTCCGCGAGTGATTTCCACAGGTGGGTTGTCTTCTGAGGATAAGTTAGCAACGACGGGGTTGGCAGGTTCTGTGAGGGGTCCTAGTGTCTAGTCGGTAGGAGTTAGAATGTGTGAATGATGCTAGAGAATTTGAGTATTTAGGGAGTGCTAGCAAGAGAGTTTGGAAGATTTGGGCGGATTGGCTGAGCAAGATCGTGTTATCATAGAAGGAATAATCTTAACAGGGTTTAGAGTGGTGCAAAGAGTAGCTTCGGGATAAGTGGGGGAGTCCTACCATCTGCAGTTGGGTTGTAGGATTGTCTTCGCATGGGGTTGAGGATTGTCGGCGTGTATGCAAGTTATTTCAGCTAAATGGTATTTGATGAATTTATGCAAAATGGTAATTGTGCATGGGATTTGATGAATATGTGCAAAAGTTGTCCCTATCAGATCAGGGTTAGGCTTTGGAAGATTCAGAATTTATGCTTAAGGCATGGGCGAGTTGTAAGGATAATGACTCAGTCACGTGTTTCATTGAAAAAGGTGTTCCTGTGCTGGGAGAGCCTTGGGGGGTGATTGTATTCGGGGCCAGTCAGAGTGGGTGACTCTCAATAGCGGTCCTAGTGAGTTCAAAAATTAAGAATGTGGAAATTAAAGATTTTAGGCAGCAATATGGTCGAGAATCGAGCTTTTGCAGAATAATTTATGAGGAAGAGGAGGATGGTTGGAATGTTCTATGACATGTTTCAGCATGCATGATAATATTGGAGAAGTGAGAGGAATAGACTCCGGACTGAAGAAAAGATTATCAGGAGGGTATGAGACGGTTGCGGGATTTGGGCAGCATAGTCTCGTGAATCAAGGTCACTCGGGATGAGTGAGTGTTGAGTTTGATATGGGTTGAAGGAAGTTGTTATTGTTCCTGAGGCAATTAATGATGATTAAAAGAAGATAGATTGATTAGCCATGGTTGAAATGGCACATTACGGCAGTGATTGGTTCCTTTGATGTGATTTAGTTATGCATGTAGGTTATGCTGGTGTGTGCGGGGCTTGTCGGCCATCTTAACGGATTTTATATGGGAGCACTTGAGTGCTATAGCCTGTCAAGTATAGGCGGATCCCGGAAGGGTTATGGTGGTATAGACTACCACTTAAGATTTGCATGATCTGGGTGATAATGGGAATTCACTCGTGTGATGAGATGGTACTCTCGAATTGAGTTAAGTAAAAAGTTTCTATATGATGAAGTGTTCACCCTATTGGTGGCTCGGAAGTTATGATGGAATTCTTGCGCTACCTCATGTTGGTATGTTAAGTGCGGGTAACAGTATGTGACCGGGGGCCAGGATCGATATTTAGGTCCGATGTTTATAAGGACGTCATGAGCTTAGAAGAGCAAGGTAAAGTGATTTGAAAGTTCAGTGTAAGCTGGTGTTATCTTCAATGTCACATGAGATTGATATTCGGTGAAAGAGGCTTTGTACCCTGGTCATGGGTTCTTGATGTGTCTTGCGGCCTTAGTGTGGTCGGTGTAATGGATGTGCAGACTTGTTGCCTTATGTGGAAGGTCGTGGAAGCATGACCGCGAAAAGATTGTATAAGTGTGACATGTAGTCACTTGATGGAATTCAGATTTGGACCGAGTATGAAGAAGTGCAATATTTCTTAATTGAGAATTTATGCCTGGAGGGAGTTCAGTTCAGTTGATTATGGATTTTGGGGTGTTAGTCCTGGTGATGACGGTTTTTCTCGTGTATTATGAGAAAAAGTAGGGTTAATGTGGACCCAGGTAAAAGCTAATAGCTAAGTTTGGTGCGAGCAAGGTGGCTCGATGTTTGTGGATGGATTTAAATATGATTATGGGCTCTATATGAGCCAGGCATGTTCCTTTCAGTGGAGCGCTTTTCATGGAAAGGTATTAGAACAACGGGTGTTGTTCCGTCTTCGCCGAAGTTATGTGTTATGGTGATTGTGTCGTACTAGTTGTGAAACAACTTGATAATTTCTTATGTGTTGAGGTCCCGCGTAGCGGGGATCTTATGTGAGCATGATAGCTATTGAGATCCAGAGTATATGTACATATATAGCACCTCAGTTGTGCTTGAGTTTTGTAGCCTATAACTTTATCAGTCTCCCCAGGATGGTATTATGCACTTAGCGTGCTTGTGATCGATATTCAGTAATTCGTAACAGTGAGCAAATTAGCTCTCTATATATACCTTCTTATGTAAACTTATGTGTGGATCGGGTGGCACATCGCCACAGGTATGTTATTCGGATCGGGTTGCATGTCGCAATAGTGTGATGATGAGTAGGGTTAATATGTATTTACTTTCTTGTGATTTATCTCCTATTTTCTGGTAAGAATTCATATTAGTTGCATGAGATGAGTAGTTCCTTCCTGAGTCGTTTCTTAATATCATGTTCGAGTTATGGTCTATTGGTGCGATGTGGTATCATGTGAGGTTGTTGGCCATGTTTGGGGTGATTTGTTGTCTGAGCAGTTCATACTGGGTGAGACGAGATTATCGGATCAGGGATCAGTACTATAAGGTTACGTGAAGTGTATATTAAAGAACAAATACCATCATTCAGGTTCATAAGGAAAGTGACGATTCTAGTCAAGATGAGGTATTCAAGGATTTGTTAACTCTGCAGTTGAGTGTGAATTTCTGCGCATTCCCTCCATTGTGGTTGTATCGCCAGCATTATAGCAGGATGTTTGTATAATTGTTATGAGGTGCATCAGGAGCATCATATTGGTGGACCTTGGCTAATAAGGTTCCGGGAGCGTCGTTGTGGTCAGACGGTGGGGTATGTGGTGCATGGTGTTGATCCAGCAAGTTGATGCAGTTATGATCTGGTATATCGTGTGCTAGTTGATGCAGTGCTCATATATATTGAAACTAGGCCTCGCTAGGGAAATTTCACGTGTTTGAATGAATTATGAGCTTATTATATGGATACAGAAGAAATCTCCAGATTTGATCGAGCTATTGTGCTCGACTGGGTTGTGGTAGCCTGGGCAGGTGCTCGGGATGTTGAACAGTGATTTCAGGTAACTCCAGAGCAGTTCTTAGCACGTTCGAGGACGAACGTCGGTTTAAGTGGGGGAGAATGTAACGACCCGACCGATCGTTTTGAGCTCTAATGCTGTTCAGTGGTTTGAAGTAGTGAGCAGCTCTGTTTCAGGTATTATGACCCGTGAGCGTGGTTGGAATTGAATTCCAGGAAGTTTAGAATTGATTTGGAAAGGAAATTATCATTTCAGAAGCCTTAAGTTGGAGAAACCAACTAAGATTGGAATTTTGAGTAAACGATCTCCGAATCAGGATTTGAAGGTTCTAGCAGGTTCGTATGATGATTTCGGACTTAGGTGTATGTCCGGATCGGGTTTTGGATAATCCGGGAGCGTTTCGGCGTATATTGTGGAAGTTAGCATTTTAAAAGGATTTCATGAATTTGGACTTGAAGTGCATATCAGTGAGATTGATGTCCGTTTGGGATTCCGAGTCTGGGAATAACTCGTGTATGGTGATTCTGGAATTGGGAGCGCGATCGAAAGTGAATTGGATGTATCTAGGTCATTTTGGGGTCATTTGGCTAAAGATAGAAATTTGAAGGTTTTAGGAAATCCGACCGGAAGTGGAAGTTTTTGATATAGAAGTCGGATTGCAATTCCGGAAGTTGGAGCAGGTCGGTAATGTTGAATATGACTTGTGCGCAAAATTTGAGGTCAATTGGGCGTGATTTGATAGGTTTCGGCGTCGGATGTAGAAGTTTGAAATTCTAAGTTCTTAAAGAATTGAATTTGAGTGTGATTCATGATTTCGGCATTGTTTGATGTGATTTGAGGGCTCGAGCAAGTCCGTGTTATGTTTTGGGACAGGGTTGTATGGTTGGACGGGGTCCCGCGGGCCTCGGGTGGATTCCGGGTGGTTAACAAATCAAGATTGGAAATTTGAAGAAGTTAAGATTTGTTGTCATCTGGTGACCTGCGATGATTTGGCCGCAGGTGCGGAGCCGCAGGTGCGAGATTTTGGGTCTAGAGCTGAGGGACCGCAGGTGCGGGAGTTTGGTCGCACCTGCGATATCGCAGGAGCGAAGAAGGATCACAGGAGCGGGATTTTTGCTAGGCTGCGTTAGAGCCGCACATGCGATGGATTTTCCGCAGGTGCGGAGCCGCAGGAGCGGCTATTGGACCGCAGGAGTGGCTATTGGACCGTAGGTGCGGAAACGTGCTTGGGAAGAATGTTTTAAAATCGGATTTGAGCCATTTTTCTTTGTTGGTCCGCGTCGTTCGACCCTCGGTATTGCTTGCGCATAATATTTGTTGCATAGTTGCTATGAGATTTGCATGATCATTGGCCTGAAATGTTAAATTTGTCGATTGAAATATCAAAGACTTAAAGTTGCTAAAAAGACTTTTTGGAAGAAGTTGTTCCTTCCGTTGATTTATTGTTATCTGATTAAATCACCATGTTGATTAATTGTGAATATGACGAAGAGATAAAGTGTTAAATATGAACAAAACTGAAGGATGTTTAAATCATGTTTTATAAACTGCATATGATAAAAACCATGCTTAGTGTCACTCTTAAATATACTAAATGGACCTTTAGTAAGTGTCTAAATTGACCTCTCGTCACTACCTCTCTGAGGTTAGGCGGGCGACTTACTGAGTACACGTTACTTTTGTACTCATACTACACTTGCTGTGCATTTTATTGCACATGTACTTTCATAGCAAATGTGGAGGATTCGGAGACTCAGGCGAGCTACATCTTCCGGAGGCGATCCGCAGCTGACAGATTTACCTTCATACTGTATCTATTTCACTTTAAATTTCTTTGTCCAGTTGCATTTCGGAAAGGCTTTGTAATATTTGTAAAATTCTTATAAATAGCTCATGTACTTGTGACACCGGGTTCTAGGATATGTATTGGAGATAATTGTTTAAGTGAAATCTTTAGATCACTGTTTTAAATAACATAATTTATTTGCTGTCATATTTAATTTACGAAAATTTATTTACTCTATTATGAAATGCAAGAAAAGGTAACGGTTTCGAAAACATTAAAACATGAATATATTTCAACCAATTAAGGATTTGGCTTGCCTGACAGTGGTATCCGGCGCCATCACGACCTATGGATTTCGGGTCGTGAGAGTAGGACTCGCATTCTACAAAAGTGATTATGATGAAGGCAAAATAACTTATCTAGATTCTAGTAGACGAGAAATCAACGATGTAAAAAATTGATTGTCAATTGCGACAACAGAGTAGGGAGTAAGGAAGAGCAAGAGTTTAGGGAAGGGTTTTAACAATGTATATATGGAAGAAACAGAGATTACACATTATGGCATGTCTTTCTAATTATGAGGACTTGTCATTATTGTGGCGTCAGGAAGTGGCGAGGTAGTGGTGGTTGTAGGGTGGTAGCTTTTGTTGAAGTTTGTGGAAAAGGAACATTTGGTACGACTTATAAAGCTGTTTTGAATCAAGGATTACATTAGTGAGGAAGAGGTTGGAAGTTTGAATCATGAAATTAAATGTCTTTGAGAGCTTGTTACTATAACAGTGATGTGAAGCTTTTTGTTTATTTATTTATTTTCAGCAAAAGCTTCCCTTTTGAGATGATGTCCAAGTAAAGAGTTTTTCTGCACTTTTTTTATGGTGAGAAAATACTACCTTCTTTTTGTTGCCATGTCATTATAGTATTTCTTTGGGATGCATTGAATCAAAGAAGACCGTCCTAATTTTGAGTCAATTTGGTTTTGGAGTAAATCTTGAAATTTTAGGTTGAAACCAAGTTGAACTGCCGAAAAAGACGTATTTGTACTTATACTAAAATGACATATTACAATACATAGTTAATTGCAATAACATACTGTTACAATATATAGTATAATGTAACATTATACTATTTTGTACTGTATGCAATAGCATACTATTAAAGACGAATTAATTGCAATAGCATACTGCTACAGACGAATTTGTACTGTATACCAAGATGACATACTATCTACCATTTTAGTATATAGTTCATTCCAATTGTATACTGCTACAATATACTATATAATGTAACAGTATACTATTACAATTTGGTCCTTTTAGAATTTTTTTAATTTTCCGTTATGCATGTGTATTATGTACCATTTTGATTTTTTTCTTTACGTGCTTGTTTTATATAATAGTATTATAGTACAATATCTTGAAATATATTATTATATTAATATGTGGTACACTATTTTTTGATTTTTCTCTTTATGCATGTGTATTATGTAATAGTAGTATAGTCATATATAGTTGCTTGAAATTAATTAGTAGAACTATATACCCTATTGGTATAATTATATGTCATATTGGTATCATATGGTAGTTGGAATATTTTTTGTTTTACTTTAGCTATATTTTTAAGTGGATTCTATTTTAAAATGATTTATATGATCATGTTATGATGTGTTGGATTTTCTTGTACCTATAGACCTAGATTTTGTGTATTATGTAATCGTTTTTATAGTTATATGCAGTTGTTGGAACGACCCCGTACAACTATATCCCTATTAGTATAGCTATATACTATATTGGTATCATATGCTAGTTGAATCATTTTTTGGTCGTATTAGCTGCCTTTAATTGGTACATTATTTGGTTTTCTTTAATATAGTACAATATCTTGAAATACTTTATTATATTAATATGTGGTACACTATTTTTTTTTATTTTTCTATTTATGCATGTGTGTTATGTAACATTAGTATAGTCATATAGTTGGAGTGAATTAATCAGTAAAACTGCATACCATATTGCTATAGTTATATGCCATATTTGAACATTTTTTTGGTTGTTTAGCTGCATATTTAAGTGAATTCTATTCTGGAATTATTTATATGAACATGATTTGCAGTGCTAGAACTTTTTTGTGCCAATGGACATAGATTATGTGTATTGTGTAATAGTTTTTATAGTTATATGCAATTGTTGAAACGACCCCATACAACTATATACCCTTTTAGTATACGGAATGAACAAGCTTCTTTGTGAATATTCAGCTTGCAATGCGAGCATGTAATTTTCTCATACTTTTATTACATCCTTTAATATTTTGGTACAATAGTATAGTCGCAGATAGTTGTAGCAATATTCTAGAGCAATCATATACTCTGTTAGTATGCACGTATACCATATTGGTATCATATGGTACCAGAAGCCTTTTTTGCTACGCATTTTCCAATATTTTATTATCATTTCTATTCTAACTAGTATATATGGAGATTTGGTGGTTGTAGATTGTGTTTTCTTGCTCCATAATTGGTTGTGTTATTGCTAATGGTAGAGCGTGTACTGATATATGTAGGGAAGAAGATCAAGTTTTGCATGGCAATCACGCATTGATTCTTAGAATGTGATTATATAATTTATGGTGTTCAACAGCAGTCAATATGATATTCAGTGAATTAGATCAAGTGGCAACTTATATTATACTTATCAGTTTAATACGTAATTGAATTAAAAAATGAGCAAAAAATAAATAAATATATTATACTAGTTATATTTAAAAAAAGGTGACAAGTATTTACTATATCAATTGTTATTTTTTATTGTATAAAAAAGAATAATAAAAAATAGTGAAAACAGTAAATGAAATTAGATTATAAAGAGAAAAAGAATATAAAAAAAGTTAAATAAAATTAGAAAAAGAACAAAAAATAAAAAAACAAACAAAAGCGAAAAAAAAAGAATCCAAAATTGATTGTAAAATTAAATAATAATAATAATAATATGATTTGGACCAAATAAATAAACAGAAAAAAAGAAGAAGAAGAAAACGAGAAAAAAAAGAAAAGGAAAAAAGACAAGAAACTGACAAATAAAAAAGAGAAGGAGAAAATAGACAACAGGTAGGAAAAGTAACTAGTTTGATGGGTAGAAAATAAACTGGGTAGGTAAGGATAAATAGTTCTGTTTTTATGAGTAATCGTGTCATTCACCCTATTTAAAAATTGATCAAATGGACCAGACCGCACCATACCCATGTTTAGTTTCCTTTTATAAAACCTTATACTTTTATATAAATCTATAATTGTGCCGATAATTACGATAGGTTTTTTCTTTTATGAAAATACATCGAAAATATATCGAAACTAAACCGTATCGAATAAATTTACATGTGAAAAATATATTTATATATTAAGTTTAAAAATAATAAAGCATTAAATTTTTCCTTGGGCCTTGAGGTTATTAAAACGGTTACAATAATTAGACTCAAAATCCTAATTCTCAAACCTATTATGCTATTCGTATTGAAATCAAATTATTTTCAGCATATTCATTAGCAAGACACAAGGTATTCCAGCGATTATCAGTAGCAAAGTACAATGTATTGAATATGTTACCTTTCATATGATTCGGAATTATCTTTTTCAATATTTAATCTTCTATACACTTTATTCTCGAGTCTCAATTTGGTTAATATCTATCCACTCGTGTGATTTATATTTTTTTTAGTCTTTGTTTTTTTTTTCATGATGATATAAAATAATTGATGGATCTATATTATGGTCATCTTTCATGTTTTCTTAATTCATCACCCTTTAAACAGTAAAAATATCTAGAGAGTTTCGTTGCATCTCATAAAAGTACGTATGCTATTGAATTTTACTTATACTAGTGACTTTTACATGGCATTTAAAAATAATACCGAAAATTAACTAAACTGTACTGATACCAAAAAGAAATCGATATGATTAGGATGATTTCGAAAAGCCTAATTTTAGTTATACATAATAGAATAATCAAAATACTGATATGATACAAAGTTAATAAAATAATCGGCCGAACTGAACCATTGATACCCCTAATTGAATATATATTTCTTAACTTCAACTTGTAATAGAACATCCAAATTCCTATTAACTGCTTTGAGGATATTTTAAGTGAAAATGATCACTTCAAATAGAGATCCCAATAAAGAAATAATGAGTGTAACTCATAAAATTTCAACTTTTTTGCAATTGAAGTTCACTTTCAAATATTCTTTTCAATACTAATTCCAAGCACTCCTTTTCTATTAAAAAACAATTCAACCAAAAAAAAAATTATCTTTTACGATAATTTTTTTTTTAAAACACCATCCTCATACTTTATCTTTATTTAGTAATGCTTGTATCTACTTATTGTAAATACCAGCATACTTATAGGTTACATAAGTGTATATAAATCAAAACGAGTCAAAAATCGTAAGTTGACTTATAAATACTTTCTGATTTGACTAAATACTCTACTATTTTACCCTTAACTAGTATTTATATATGTGTGTTACGCAGAGAATATTATATATAATATTACTATATCAACTGATAAATATAATGCAATAATATAAAAACACATGAGTAATAATTTATCTCTATATTATAGAAGAGGCAAAGACATCATAATAAGTCAAGTGGAAACATAATAAAAATCACTTGGCAATGTTAGGACAAAATTAGTTAAGTTAGGTAATAATTATTTTTAAATTTAAATTTAAAAAAATTATGCACTATGTTTTGTTAAATTAGTCACTATTTTTTAATTTGAATTTAAATATCCATCTATCTATATATAATATGAGAGATAAAGACACCATAGTAAGCTAAGCGGCAACATAATAAAAAGCCACTTGACGGGTTTAGATAGTAATATTATCTACTAATCAAATATAGCAATAAAAAAAATTCTAGCTATATATAATAGGAGAGACAAAGATACCATAGTAAGCTAACTGGCAACATAATAAAAAGCTACTTTGCAATTTTAGGACAAAATTAGTTAAATTAAGTAATAATTAGCATCTTTTGACTTTAATTTTTTTTAATAAATTATGCACTATGTGTTGTTAATAATTAGTTACTATTTATTAATTTAAATTTAAACATATATCTATATATAACAAGAGATGCAAGAATACCATAGTAAGCCAGGTGACAACACTATAAAAAGCCACTTGACAAGCTTATATAGTAATATTATCTACTAATCAAATATAGCAGTCGAAAAAAATATACGGAACGAGGAAATTAGACTTAATGTTAGGATATGTATAATTTGAATTAGTAGGAAAGATAAATTAAATAATACCACTCAATAATTTATTGATGTATTTGGAAAATTCGTAGAAAACACCTAACTCCAAAACCCAAGTCTTAAATAAAATGCCCTTTATTCCATCACCAACATCTTCTTAATAATTATAAAAAAAAAAACATATTCTTCATTAAAAGAATCTATTATTCTCAAAATTTCTTTTTGATCCAACTATGCCATCATATTTCAGCATTCTCACAAACTTTGATAATTATTATGAAAAATATATAAATGAAATTGTGTAGCATAAAAAGTCGGTTAAAATGTTCACCAAGGATATATATCTTGGTCGACTTGCCTTCTTATTAACTCTTTAAGAGCTAGAAGAAAAACAATCGTATATATTACCATCAAAACTATTTTCCTTCTCCAATATGGGATAATTTCCCTTTGTTAATGAGAAAAATTTAAATATTTTATTGTCCCTCAATTTCCCATTAATTCTTTATTTTAAGCTTTTATGACAAGCTTAGACCCAACAGTTAGTGGTGGTGATAGCTAATGATGGTGCTTGTGAATGCCTAACAGATGCAGTGGTTGGTGGTGACTTTGGTTGATAGTGATGGTTATGGGTAGTAGCTAGTGGTGATTGATAGTGATAACGATTATGGTCGAGGATGGTGGTGGTGGATGGTAAGAATTAATAATGATGGATGGTGATGGTAGTTGTGATTTAAGAATGTGGTGGTAATTTATAATGATAGGCAGTGCCAACTATGATTGTTGATCGTGATGAGGTGATTAGTTGTGGTAGTTGAAGCGGATGAGTTTGTGGTTGAGAATGACGGTGGTGGGGGTAGTGGGGATGGTGGGTGGTAGTTGTCGATTATGGTGGTGGCTATGATTAAGTATGGTGGTTGTAACAACCTGGCCGGTCTTTTTAAGAGTTAGTGCCCCGATCCCTTAATAACTGTTTTTCCCATATTTGTTTCTGCTATTGGGACTTGCCGGAGTGATTGGTTATGAAATTCGGAGAGTTCTGAGACACTTAGTCCCTAGATGTGAGTTTAAGCCTTAGAATTTGGACCGTAGTAGGAACAGTGTGAAGACGGGTCCAGAATAGAATTTTGTCGACTCTGTTAGCTCTTTTGAGTGATTTTGGGGTAAGGAGCGCGTCCGGAAGGTGTTTTGGAGGTCTGTAGTAGATTTAGGCTTGAATTGGAGAAAGTTAGATTTTCGGCGATTTTGGCCGATAGGAAATTTTTTGATATCGAGCTCGGAATGGAATTCTGAGAGTGATTGTAGGTTCGTAGTGTCATTTGTGACATGTGTGTCAAATTTGAGGTCATTCAGACTAAGTTTGATGTGTTTCGGCATTGTTTGTAGAATTTAGAAATTTTAAGTTCTTAGGCTTGAATCCGTGCTCAATTCATATTCCTGGTGTTGTTCGAGGTGGTTTGAAGGCTCGACTAAGTTCGTATGGTGATATAGGATTGGTCGGTAGGTTTGGTTGAAGTCTCGGGGGCCTCGGGTGTGTTTCGGATGCTCAACGGATCAGTTTTGGACTTAAGAAGTTGGCTGGTTTTTGTTGGTGTTCAGCAGCTGGTGTTCTTCATCGTGATCGTGTGAGGAGGATCGCGATCGAACATGGCAATTGGGAGGCCAACTGGGGTAACTCATCGCATTCACAAAAAATGGGACGCGATCGCGTAGGTCAGTCAGGTTGTGCATCACGAACGCATGGGCCAGGGCGCGTTCGTGAAGAAGAAATAAGGCGGCAAAGGAAGCTGGGTGTTACCCTTCGCGATCGCGTGGGGTCAATCATGATCGCGTAAGTCTGAGGAGCCACTACATCGCGTTTGCATGGGGTGTGATGCGGTCGCGTAGAGTAAAATCATGAAGCAGCAAAGTTGTTCTTCGCGATCGCGATGGTGTTTCCGCGATTGCGATTAAGCAATGCCTGGGCAGATTTAAAATGTTCAAAATCGAGGGTTTATGTCACTAGCTCGGGATTAGGCGATCTTTGGAGAGATTTTCACCTGAGTATTTGGGGTAAGTGATTCTTACTTAGTTTTAATTCCCGCTTATCTATGCTTAATTTTATCATCTAATATCGGAGTTGGGGTGAAAAATTGGGGGGGGGGGGAATTAGAAAAGCTCCTAGACCAAATTTTGGGAATTTGATCGAGAATTTGGTACCGGATTTGAGTAAATTTGGTATGGTTAGACTCGTGAGTGGATGAATGTTCATAATTTGTGATTTTTTCCCGATTCCGAGATGTGGGCCCGAGGAGACCTTTTGGGCATTTTCCTAATTTCGCGCTTTAGCTTCGAATTAATGAATTAAATGAGTTACTTGTAGCTATATTTACATTATGCAATTGATTTGGATAGATTCGGGCCATTTGGAGTCGGATACTCGTGGCAAGAACGTGATATCGAGTTGAGTTGAGCGGTTGAGGTAAGTGGCTTGCCTAACCTTATGTTGGGCACTTCCCCTTAGGATGTTTGATATTAATTGATATGTGGGCACCGTGTACGTGAGGTGACGAGTACATACACGGGCTATTATTGCAAAAATCTCGTTTTCCCTTTCTACGTCATAAACTATTTCCCTTATTAAATTGCACTAATATGTTTAATTGCTTAGCTTAGATTAGGGAAGCATGCTTACGTGTTTAATTGCCTATTTGATCTTCTATGCGCCATGCTTAGTTAAGTTTTTGTTTTCCTTACCCGTGTTTAGTTTAAATTGTATAACTCGATGACATATCTGTCATTTTATCTTGCATTGCATATTTAAATTGGGACTACGGACGTATTTCGGTAGATCCCCCTGTCTTGCATATTTAAATTGGGACTACAGACGTATTCCGTGAGATCCCCCAAACTGCATATTTACTTTTGGGACTACGGACGTATTCCGGGAGATTCCCCGCACTGCATATTTACTTTTGGGACTACAGATGTATTCCGGGAGATCCCCCTATACTGCATAATTATTTGAAACTACGGTTTGGTATCCCGAGAGTTTTTTCACTGTGTTTTACCTTGGCCGAGGGCTCCTTTAACTGTTAAATATTGAGAATTTCTTTAACTATTTTACCGCAAATTTACTCATATCTTTTACTGTTTAATTTGATTATATTTACTCTGGTAGGGCCTTGACCTGACCTCGTTACTACTTGACCGAGGTTAGACTTGGCACTTACTGGGTACCAATATGGTGTACTCATGCCTTTTCCTGCATGTTGTTTTTTGTGTATTGATCACGGCCAACTATGCCTTATAAAAAGGACTAAGCGGACGTTGCAAATATAATCTTAGTATTTAGCTCAGAGTCGAATCCCACAAGGAATTAACCTATGAATTACCGGTGTCAGACTCACTTGATTCTTCGTATTCAACTTCCCAAAGATTATGAATAACAAGTGTTGAGGTCTTTACTAACTATAACTAAATAAAATAATTAAACTAAAAGCTAACTATGACGGAGTTGTAAACAATTAAGAGAAGGATCTAAGGTTGTGATTTCCCCTGTTGATGGTATCCCTTCCTGTTATGTTTCATATAGTTTTGCCTAATAGTCTCTATCAATCATGAGTACTCTTGTTACTGTAAATATCTCCCGAGTAATTGCAATAATTTACTACACGCACTCTCCCCAGTTACGCTAGCTAGCTTTTATTACAGCTCACTTAGATTTCACCCCAGGTTTCGCTATCCCTAATCCCACCTTTAAACCCTCGGTCATGAATCCCTCATATACTTTGGGAATGATGTTGTTCAACAACTACCTAAATAAGAACTCTCTCCCAAGTAATACATATTAAATAGGCATAGCTAATTGAGGGCCCTTTAATCAACTACAACAAGAACTTAGTTGAACAAATAAATATTAAACCAGGCAAACAATATTAATATAACAAGAAGTTCATCCTTCAACAGGTTCCACCAAAACCTTAGACTAAATGAATTAGCTACTCATAATTGTGCTGATAATAACAACAAGAGAATTCATCATAAATGGAAAAAACACAAGGAAGAAAGATGAAACTTGATGCCCAATTATCCTCCTTGCCACTTGCCTCTTTTTTCCTTGAACAAGACCTTAAAACCTTGATATCACTTCTTTTGGACAAACTGGACCTTTTATAGGTTAAGTGGAATTGTCCCCAAGCTTCCAATTTTATCCCCGAATAAACGCGTGCTGGACAGGAACTAGCGCGACCGCGCTCGTGGGCGCGCTACTGGACGCACTAAATGCAATGCGTACTGTCTCTGACTGTTGGGCTAGCGCGGTTGTGCTAATGGACGCGCTAATGGCACTTCAATCTGCCTGCTGCACCTAGACTAGCGTGGCAGCGCTATTGGACGCGCTATAGGCCGCGCTAATGGCATATCTTTCTGCCTTCTCTTTTCTTCTTTCTTCTTTCACACACTCTTAACTCTGAGAGGTCTTTCTTGCTTTAACTTAGCTCCAAACACCATCCTAGGTCCTCATAAGCATGACTTGCTCCTACAAAACATAAAATTACCAATTAGAGCCATTTTAACGTCATTTAACCTTCCTAGGACAGTGAAGCATAATAAAGTTGGAGTATAAATAGATGCTAAACTACATGAATCTAGCCTATTATCAACACCCCACACTTAAATCATTTCTCCCTCGAGCAATCCACCATACTCTACAAAGGTCCTTTCACTAAGCATTTTCTCTAACGTGTCACACCAAGAACATATCACAAGAGTTGTGCCTAGTAGTGTAACATCTATGCCTCAAGAGTCGACTCTCACGTGCCGTTCAATAATCTTACTTCCTTAATTTACTCTATACAAAGTTCAAAACTTACCTTTCCGTCATGAATCAAGTGCCCTCACATCACACAAGAGAGTAGTTCCACAAGTAATAACATTAAGAACAATTAGGAACTCAGATAGACAGAATTCACTCACTCTCAGAAAGAACATTCATATGCCACAAAGATGCACCATAGGCTTTCCCGTAGTGTACTACTCTACTAATCGAACACATTCAGTCTAAGATCAATTAGGACTTTATTTGGTTGTAATGTAGGCTAAGGGACGAGTAGGATATATTTGGGTATAGTGACTAACCTCCCTAAGCACTTTTAATACAATTGCTTTCGCATTCAAGACCATACTTATGCCAGGCCAGACATTCCACCACGCTTCTCTTTATACTACCCTAAACTCCTTTTGGTGCAATTGTATCAAGTCACCACTTATTAAGGACTACATTTATTAATTGTCTTTACTCTTCTTTTCTTTCAAGTGGCGCTTATTCTTATTTTCAACACAGTGCACCTTTCTTTTTATTTCATTGGCTCCACTCAAAATCCAAATCAACCACCCCACACTTTGACTTTTACATATTTTATAACAATTCAAGTGCTCATGGGAGGTACAGGGAGTCAAACAGATGGGCCGTTCAAATAATTGGGTACGGTTTGTAATGTGGTTGACAAAGAAATAGGCTTCTAGGACTGGATGAAGCTACTTTTTTTCGCTTTGCAAACACACAGGGCAAGTTCTAGGCATCAAATGTGAAGCATCGAATACAATGCAATACACCTCACACACACATGGCACATGACTCACTCCAGATTGGATTATCAAGACACTCTCATTGAGTACTCAAGTCAGTTAAAACATACAAATTTAAGGCACTCTACAAGAATCAACAATTGAGCCTAAGCGTCACACTCTAGTATCTATTGTGTTCAGGTGTAACAATGCTAAGGGATTCTATTCCTATTTCATCTCATCGCCCATAAGTACTGTCGCACCCCCCTTTTTCCTCGCACGGGTCAGGTGCGGAGAGATCGGGTTTATGACATTCTGGAAAACTCCTTAAAGGAAGAGGTTTAAGGAAGAGTCGCCACCTAATGATTTTGTGGTGCGTTAGGGCACCTAGAGTAGATAACTCATGAACTAGTTTGCATTACCAGATATTGGGTAAGGGCTTGAAGTTATCCTAAGGGGAAGGTGTTAGGCACCCCTCAAGATCCACAACTATGGGTCCCAGCCAATAAGTTTTGTGAATTTGGACGATAAACAAATAGCAAGTAAGGTTCATATAAGAGTGTATTTCAAACAAGTATAAAAATCTTTAAAGGTTTGGGGAAGACATCAAAATAAAAACATTTGAAAAGAATTGTCCTAGGTTTAAAGTAATACGGATCATATCAATGCAATACCCGGTAATCACTCCTCGAAGAGGGGCTACACGTGGTATTAGCGCACCAGTCATCATATATGTATTCTACCCTTCCCACCCCGTAGAGGTTATTTAAAGAAGTGTGTGCTAGTCACGAAGGCTTATTGCGTGATATTACCCGTCCCGTTCTATAAGTCCCGGAGGGTGTTTAAGACTACTAAATACTACAAGGTGAGTACTAGGTTGAACCCCTAGGTTTAAAGGATAAAATTCTAAGCGACATATAAAATAATTAGGACTAAAAATATGGGAACACATAAGGGCAGATAAGAGGCTCATAGATCCCTCCACAGGTAAACACATAAATAACACATCTCAAACACAACCAAGGTCTCAAAGGCAGGATTTAAAACAGGAGTTTTAAGTTAGAAAATAATAGGTTTCAGAAGTTTAACAAAGGACTGATAAAGCAGGGAATTTAAAAGGACAGAATAGTTTTGAGAAGAGAAATTGATTGGAAATCCAGTAATTTAAAGACAGTAGCAGGATTTAACAGTGATGAAGTTTTCAGTAAGAAAATGGATGAATAACTTTTAGAAAACCAATAATTAGAAGTAAAGCGAGATTTTAAATAAAGCAGAGTAATTTCCAACATGAGTGACTTACTTTGAAATAAAGCAAGAACTAGTAGTTTAAAGGAGTTTTAGTAAAAGGAGAATGAGTGCACAATTTCAAGAACCAGTAATTTAAAAATAGAGCAAGGGTTTAGGAAAAACAAAATGATTTGCATGAACTTCAGGAAAGGAGAATCGTTTTGAAAATCCATCAGTTGCAGGTGTAAAAGTAGTGAAAAACAACAAGGTTCTAAGGTTTTCAGAAGAGACTGGTTAATTTTAAAGACCGTTTTTAATACAGGCAAGACATAAAAAATTGATTTTAGTTTTAATAAGTATTAGGCCTAAGGTTTGCCTAGACGTCCATATATATACTGATTATGCACACATTGATTATGAGTCCTGAAGCACGATTTCTAGATGCAAATGCAGAAGCAATATCATTACGACAAATTTTATTATAGTTATTAGCTGTGAACATGACTTCTAAAGTAAATAGGAGTATAGTACAGATGCTGAAGTAAACAACCTAAACATGGTTTCTAATGCATGGTATGCAGGTCCTAAGCATGATACTATTGCACACATGGGTAAAGTAAATCCTATGATCATGGTTTCTACCCATAACTATATTAAACATGCATAGTCCCCTCCCATATTCATTATCTAGCCCCAAGCAGTCGTTTATAGATTATTACAGGTCAAGAATAATGATACATTACTGAAAGGAAAATAAGAAGCTACTTCTATAGAGAGCCTTCAATCAGGCCCATATCTCCCAACCTCAATCCTTTCGAGTTTCACAGCCTCACATGGTTTAGGTGCGGAAAAGCTCCCTAGGGCCCTAGTGGGTCCCTGGCCAATACTAGCACCCAGATATAATTACCAAAGTTGAACAAGTGCAGTGTGGAATTACCATCCTCAGTGCATCAAAGTTCAGAGGGAACTCATGGGTTCCCTAAGCAATGCTTACACTGAGGAGGTGGAACCTAGGAGTCTAGGAGTAAAGTGAAGTGCCAAGAGGTGAGTTTGAAAAGAAAAGGTGTTTTGAAAGAGAGTTCATAAACCAGAGAGTTTGTTTGACAAAAAACATTTTTTTTGAAAAGAGACGAGTAAGTAACAATCTCACACAACATCAAAGATGCACAGCCAAAACACACAACATTACAACAGGTTCAGACATTACAAGCAGTGGTAATGGGGGATGGGAACAGGTAGAACATTTAATGGTAAACAATCCAGTGAAAGATCTAGGAATGGTTTGGACATGATCAGAGATTGCTTACTCTGACATAGCCATAAACCAACCATAAATGAGTCACATAGAGAGGGTCAAGGGATTGGGGTACAACACAATCATGAAAATAACTAATAGATATGCCCAAAAACACACATGACAAGGGAGACAATAGCATGCTGAGTGTATTCTAATTACAGGTTTCGCAGAAGAACCATAAGTAAAAGCAGACTAAGAACAATAAAAACTGAAACAAGTAGAGAATCATGTTGTTGATGAGGCTTTAAATTTAAAATAAGACATACCAGTGAAGAGGAAAGCAAGCAGAATGAGAGAGCAAGACAAGAGCACAATGGTTAGCCTTGGATTATAGCCGGCTAACAGTAACCAAGAGCAAGGAAGAGTAGTAGAGCAGAGAACTTTTTGTAAGAAAGAGAGAGTTCTAACACAAGTCAGTGTGTCTCTGTTTGTCTCATTTAAAATCTAGGACTTTTATAGTTGAAAACGAGTAGCAAAATATGGTAAGAATCAAAAAGACATGGTAATAATCGAAGTCAGAATCAATCAGTGTGAGAAATTAAGACGCGGTTCCCTTAAGTCAAGGGATTTAAAAACTCAAACGGTAAAACACATAGCATATAAGGTAAATAGAAGCCAGTACGAGACTAAATAAGGAAAGAATCAAAGTAGCATGGTAATCAAGGAACTCAGAATCAATTAACCAGCAAATCCAGACATTTGTTCCCTTAAGTTAAGGGGTTTCAAAATTCACACGGTAAGACCTAGTAACATACAGAATCAGTACATGACTAATAAGGGAGGAGTCGAAGTTTATTAAATATAGAGAAACCAATTAAGACTAGACTCAGAAAGCCATAATTAAGGAAATAGTTCAGTAAATAGAGTGTCTTAATAAAAAAAAGTTAAGTTAATCAATCAGTTTAAACAAACAGACAGAGTTCTAAGGCTTTGAAAGACATATTTTTAATCAGATCATTCAATAAGTAAATCAGAGTCAATCAAGAGAGATTCATGCTCTATATTTCAATATATATATAGAGAAGCTAATAGTCATAGCAACAAACAAGTTTAGAGATGCACAGGTCCAAATAAACAATCACATACAGGTAACACAAGTAGGATAGGCCTTAGGAAGCTTGTTCGAAATATAACGATCACAGAGTCATAATAGGAATCAAATAACCAGGTCAATACGAAGAACACAGACAGAAAAAATCCTAACAGTTAGGGTTTTCGACATATGCAAGTTTAAAAAGCAACAAGATTACAAAATCAGTCGAGATATGCAAAAAATCGACTCAAACACAAAGAAAAACTTAGCTTTAAACAAGCATAAAAGGGTTTTGAAGAAATCCTAGTTTTAAAAAGGAAGTAAAAACGTTTGAAAATCGAAGATTCTGAGTCAAGAATAATATAAAACATAAAGAAACATGCTTGAATCGATTAAAAATACCATGGATCTGTTAGGTTTAGGCAAAAATTAGGGTTTCATAAGAGAACCAGAGATAACCGGAGAACCTGCCGTGAAACTCAAAGATCGAGGTGGATATGGCATGGCCATGTCAAAACCCCACCCGAGAGGCCGGGAACAACCAAAGAAGGAGCCCCAGGTGCAAGTCGGCATGGCCCATACCCTCGAGGGATTTAGAGATGAAGTGAGCTAGATGGAGGAGACATCATGGAGGCTTGTAGTCGAAAGGATGGTGGTCGGAGATGGCCAGAGGAAGGCGGTGGAGTTCCATAGGAGACAAAGAGACAGAAGTCTCTAGAGACTAGAGAGAGAGATGAAGGGTTCTGGGAAAATGAGGGGTTTGGTGAGTGGTCGTTTGAGTTAATTAAGGCAAGTCAGATCTGAACCGTTGATCTCATATGATCAACGACTCAGATCACGCATGGAGTTAGGCCGAGTATAATTTGAAGACTGGGCTGGGTCAATTGGGTCAATGAAATCAGATGGGTTGGGTAATTGGGTCTAAAGATTGGTTTAAAATGTGGCTAAAATTAAAATAAATGTTGCTAGATGTTGAATACCCAATAAAATAGATAATTAATTAATTAAAATATCCAATAATTATATAAAAATGAAATTAAGTTAAAATAGGTAAAATCACAGTAATTAACTAATATTAAGTGTAAAAATGCATAAATTTCGAATTGAAATAGTGCAAAAATGTCCAATTGGGCCATAATTGTAAAATTATTGTAATTGAAATTAAATAAGACCCAATTGGCTAATTTGTGAAATAATTGAGTTTCACTAGTAAAAAATTGATTATAAATAACATACCGAGCAAGGAAATATTTTAAAATTATTTCTAGCATAATTTATGAATTATTTAAATATGAAATATTAAAATAAATAGAAAAATAATTTAATAAAATTATTAAAAAAATAAGGAAAAACACTCATTATTACAAAGAGTAATTTTGAGGGCTTATATGCAAGTTTGAAAATAATTTGAGGAAAAATTGGGTATCAACAAGTACCTAATAAAAACTAAAAACAAACTAAACAAAAAAAACTAACTACACCCTGTTGAAGCCAAAAACCTTGGAAAAGAACCGCGGCCCAAAGAAAAACCAAGGGGAAGTTACTATATTACCTAAAACAAAAATCTTTTTGGTATTTTCTTTAGACTTACTTCCCTCAAGAAAACTGTCTAGGAGATCTGTCGTCAGGAAGAGTCCACTATATTTTTTGATAATTTTTTTTTTGTGGTCGACTTAGACCCTCAAGAACCCCGTCGAATGAGATCTGTCGTCAGGACAAGTCGACTTAAATAATTACACTACTACTTAAAACAACAAAAACAAAAGCAAACAAAACTCACAAAAAAATAAGTGAAAACATATTACAAGTATATTCCTACATATATACATGTACAATGAATTATTTCCCCACTCCACACTTAAAATGAATACATGTGACATGCACGACCCAAGGCTCGCAGCCACCCCATGATTTTCTTTTCTGATTTACCATTTTGGGTGGCTAGTGCATCAACTCTCGACCCCAAGTCAGCGACCGAGGTAAGTAAACCTGACATCTCCTACTCCAGGTTATCCATCCTCTAACCCCGACTCACCCTAGACGGGCCTGCTACATCGGCAACATGCTCCTAAGTGGGCAGCTCCTCTCCCACTTCTACTTGCTCGTCCTCCTCCTCCTCAGACTCGTCCTCCCCATCATCACCACCAGCCGCTACCGCATCCTTTCTAGTGGTTACCTTTTCTGCTCGAAAGGCATTCTCCGTCGGCACTTTGCCATCTACCACCAAATTTCCCGTCACCCCAGCTGCAAGGCATAATCTAGTGACAAGAGAGGGGAAGAAGAATCCATACCTCTTAATTGGACAATGAACAAACATCTCCTCGTGCATGAGCTTGGCCACGTCAAAGTTGTGGCCCGTCATGAAGCACCATATCAAACAAACACGAGGAGCATTCACCTCCGAGGTGTTGTGGGACGGGATCAGGCGGTTGTTGATCAGATATAGCGAACACTTCACTTCAAAAATGAGTGCCGACGAGTGAAACTTATTCCCATACTTGTACCACTGAACCTCCTTGCCCAGGACACAGATAATCAGAAGAATGTCGTCCACTGAGTAAAGCGTCTACCATACGCCTCATATTCGTCGTCCATCTCTGCTACGGGACCTGGCAGCTGGTAAGCCCTCCGAATGGCTTCCACAGAGGCGTCCACCGGCCTCTTCCTCACGGTGACCACATAACTCTTGTGCTCCGGACTGTTTGCATAAAATTCTCTTACTACCATCGCATTTGCATCATCTGTCTCCTCAAAGAACACATCCAACCGACGCCGCATCAGCTCCTCGTACATCCTTGGACAGTCGAACCGGAGGGATGTTGTATCTATGCCCCGTTTGCCACCTTCGATGCCTTCTCAGCAAACTGGTCCTGAGCCTTAGCGGATACGAACTTGTTGATGTTATAAGGCCGAGTATTAGTGGACGCTCGTGCTCTCGATGATCCCGCTTGTCTACTGGACGAAGCTCCGGTGGCTTGACACTTTCTGGAAGGTGCCATTGTACCTACAATAAGGACATCATTAGTGCAGCACAAACGAGGTAACCCAACTGTGATTACTCAGGCTTCACCTTTACAATTGGTCACAATTATCATTGCCATTCACTGGTGCATTTAAGCAAACACTTGGTGGGCATCATGCACATGATCCCCCAATTAATCAATTTGAACCCCAATTACCACCACAATTGCCCCAAATTCACCCAACTAAGTCAAGAGATACAACTCCCCAAATACCACCACCCACAGGCACTAAGTATACATTACAATTATTGCTAAGAAAAAAAGAAGAAGAAAAAACTACTACCTAACAACACATTAAAAAGAAAACCTAACAAAAATTTTAAAAAATGGCAAAGAGAAAACATATTTGTGGTGTGAGAAGAGAGTGAGAAGTGAAGAGTGTGTTGGGGGTGTAATTATCAGTGAACTTGGTGGAATTGGGGTTGATAGTGAATTGGGGAGGGAGAGAGGCGTGTGGTTCAGGTGAGGAAGGTAAGAGTTTGAGAGGGGAAATGGGGTG
This sequence comes from Nicotiana paniculata, assembly GCA_005239505.1. Lineage (NCBI taxonomy): Eukaryota > Viridiplantae > Streptophyta > Magnoliopsida > Solanales > Solanaceae > Nicotiana > Nicotiana paniculata. The sequence continues at coordinate 68,067 of ML344235.1, read as the reverse complement.
AGGAAGAATAGAAGAAGGGGGTTAGGGCTTGGGGGGTTATAATAACAAAAGAAAAGAAAAGAAAAAGAAAGAAATAAAAAAAATTAATAACTTACGAAAACAAACTTGCCAGCGATGCTACTAGCGCGGTCGTAGCACCGTTATAGCGCGCCCGCGCTAGTTAGGCAGAAAGCTGGACTATGTGTGTGGCCACTAGTGCGCTCGCGCTACTCTAAGGCAGAACGAAGGCCTTTTAGCGCGTCCACTAGTGCGGCCGCGCTACCCCCAGGCAGAATATGAGTCGATTAGCGCGGCCACTAGCGCGGCCGCGCTACTCCAGGCCTCGAAATTTTTCATATTTTTCTATCTTTTCTTCAGCGTGGACAAATTCCTTCCTTGCCTAAGCACACATGTATATGTTAAAACTTATAACAATTCATCTACTATTCTACTATACTGAAAACACTACACGTTGGGTTGCCTCCCAAACAACGCCTTAGTTAATTTTGTGGCCCGACAATTACAACAGGTCAATGGGTTGCATCCCATGTAGCGCCTGATTTAACATCGCGACACGACGTAGATGAGCGCTTTTAAGGCTCGCTCGGCCTCTGCCGTTCAGTCAGATGTATCACTGACACTTCCTTGGTTCATCCATGCCCACATAGGTTTCAATCTATGCCCATTAACTCTGAAGGTCTGAGAATCTTTTTCTGAAGCAATCTCTATGGCACCTGAGGGAAGCACTTCGACAACATGAAATGGTCGAGACCATTGGGACTTGATTTTACCCGAAAATAGCCTTAATCTTGAATTATAAAGCAATATCATATCTCCGGGTTTGAAGTTTCGCTCAACAGTGTTCTTATCGTGCAACCTCCTCATTCTTTCCTCATACAACCTCGTGCTCTCGAAATCCAGATACCTGAATTCATCTAGCTCATGCAGTTCTGTGACTCTATTTGTGCCCGCAGCCTCAAGATCCAGATTAAACTGTTTCAATGCCCACCAAGCTCTATGTTCCAGTTCTACCGGCAAGTGACAGGCCTTCCCGAACACCAACTTGTATGGTGACATACCAATTTTTGTTTTGAAAAAAGCGGTTCTGTAGGCCCAAAGTGCATCATCTAGCTTTTTCGCCCAATCAATTCTTGTGGCATTCACAGTTTTAGTCAGCACACTCTTTATTTCTCTATTCGACACTTCAACCTTGCCACTAGTCTGAGGGTGGTATGGGGTCGCCACCTTGTGGTGCACATCATACTTTGCTAGCAATTTCTCAAAGGCACGATTGCAAAAGTGAGTGTCTCTGTCACTGATGATGGCTCTCGGGATCCCAAAACGGGTGAATATATTCTTTTTCAAAAACCCCACCACCACCCTTGCATCTTTGGTGGGGAGTGCTGCAGCTTCCACCCATTTGGACACATAATCTACAACAAGTATGTACTTATTGCCATAGGAGCTGACGAAGGGGCCCATGAATTCTATCCCCCATACATCGAACACCTCAACCTCTTGAATTGGGTTCATGGGCATCTCATGGCGCCGGGAAATGTTCCTGGTTCTCTGACATTCGTCACAACCCTTCACCCATTGATGTGCATCCTTGAACAAAGTTGGCCAGTAGAACCCGACTTCTAGAACTTTTGCTGCCGTCCTGACTCCTCCAAAATGCCTGCCATATGCTGATGCATGACATGCCTGCAAAATAGAAGATTATTTTATCTCGGGGACGCACCTCCGGATCATATTGTCAATACAAATTCTAAACAGATAAGGTTCATCCCAGTAATACATGCGACAGTCACGGTAAAACTTTTTCTTTAGCACAGAGGAGAGTTCATAGGGCTCTATACCACTTGCCAGGTAATTTTCAGTGTCTGCATACCATGGAACTTCCTCAAGGCTTGTGGAGAGTAGCTGCTCGTCTGGAAAGGTTTCCAGAATATCCTCTACCTCAACTGCATTTTCAGCTCCTTCAAGTCGCGATAGATGATCCGCGACTTGGTTCTCGGTGCCCTTACGGTCACAAATCTCCAGGTCGAACTCTTGCAGTAGCAGCACCCAATGAATCAGGCGCGGTTTGGACTCCTTCTTTTCAATCAAGTACCTAAGAGCAGCATGATCAGTGTACACAATTACCTTAGATCCAATCAGGTATGATCTGAACTTGTCGAAAGCAAATACCACTCAACGTCCTACTTGCGTAGTAAATTAGGTGCATTATCTTATCTTTCCGCTGTCCTACCACTGCTCCCACGACCTAGTCACTGGAATCACACATAAGCTCAAATGGTTGCTCCCAGTCGGGGGAAACAATGATGGGTGTCGTGACTAACCTCTTCTTCAACTCCTCAAATGCTACCCTGCAATCATCAGAAAACACAAAAGGGTTATCTTTTTCTAGAAACTTACACAGGGGGTTGTCAATTTTGGAGAAGTCTCTGATGAATCTCCGGTAGAAACCGGCATGCCCGAGGAAGCTCTTGATCGCTTTAACTGATATGGGAGGTGGAAGCTTTGGTATAACATCTACTTTGGCATGATCCACCTTGATTCCCTTGATTGATACCAGGTGTCCTAAGACTATACCCTCTTGTACCATGAAATTGTACTTTTCCCAATTAAGTACAAGGTTAGTCTCAATACACCTCTTCAGCACTCGGGTCAGATTTGCTAGGCACTCATCGAATGAGTTTCCTACCACTGAGAAACCATCCATGAACACCTCCATTATATACTCGACCATGTCAGTGAATATGGACATCATGCACCTTTGGAATGTGGCAGGTGCATTGCATAGGCCAAAGGGTATTCTTATGAAGGCAAAAATCCCATATGGACATGTGAACGAGGTCTTCTCTCTGTGTTCTGGAGCAATGCAGATTTGGTTGTACCCTGAGTACCCATCCAAAAAACATAAATGAGACCTCCCTACCAGTCTGTCAAGCATCTGATCGATGAAGGGAGGTGGGAAGTGGTATTTCCTGGTGGCCAAATTCAATTTCCTATAGTCCATGCAAATTCTCCAACCTGTGACGGTTCTTGTAGAGATCAGATCATTGTTGTCATTTTTCACCACCTTCATGCCACCCTTCTTAGGAACACATTGCACCGGGCTAACCCAGTTGCTGTCAGAGATGGGAAAAATGATTCCCGCATCCAACCACTTAATAATATCCTTCTTCACCACTTCCTTCATGTTGGGGTTCAGCCTTCTTTGGTGTTTCCCGGAAGGTTTGTGCCCTTCTTCCAACAGAATTTTATGCATGCAATATGCCGGGCTGATACCCTTAATGTCTGTCATGGTCCACCCAATGGCAGACTTACACTCTATGAGTACCTGTAAAAGTTGTTGTGCCTGCACATCTAACAAACTGGATGAGATAATAACATGTAATATGGAGTTAGAAACGCGTACCTGAGATGGGTTGGTAGTGGCTTCAACTCCAACTTTGGTGGTTCTTGTACAGACGACTTGGCTGGCAGAGTCTCTCTCTTTTTTAAGTGCAGGGGCTCAAATTCAAGTGATCTCTGCCAAACGCCTTTTCCCTCAAGATCCAGCACCCATTCTGCCAATTCTTCCCCATTCACCGCATCCAAATTCATAAGAGATGCAGCAAGGGGGTCCTCAATAGTCAGGGACTCATCCTCCTCCTCCAGGATTACATCCACAGAATCAATAATAGAACAATTGGCGAATTCACTTGGTCACCTCATGGATTTCTTCACGTTGAATGTTATCTCCTCGTCGTTCAACCTCATCTTGAGCTCCCAGTTTCACAATCAATGAGAGCTCACCCTGTGGCCAAGAATGTCCTTCCCAAAATTATGGGAATATTTTCATCCACTCTACAATCCAGGATCACAAAATCTGCAGGGAACACAAATTTCCCTACCTGCACCAACACATCATCAAGAATGCCTGAGGCCTTTTTACCGTCTTGTCTGCCAGTTGCAACAACATGGATGTCGATCTAGATTTACCAATCCCAACCTCTTATAGATGGCTAGGGGCATAAGATTAATGTTTTTCCACAAATCACAGAGTGCCTTGGCAAAGGCAAAGTTACCGATAGTGCAGGGAATTGTGAAACTCCCTGGATCAGATAACTTTTCGGCAATTGGTCTGGTCACAACGGCACTGCAGGTCTGAGTAAGATTCGTTGTGGCCAAGTCTTGGAAGTCGAATTATTGGGACATAAAGTCCTTCATCATCTTTGCATAACCATGAATCTCTTTCAGAGCATCAATCAAAGGAATATTTACCTGAATTTGTTTCAACATCTCTAAGAATTTCTTGTATTGTTTATCTTTCTGGTACTTGTCCAGCCTCTGTGGGAATGGTGCTGAAGGTCTCTTCTTCCCAGTGATTTGGGTTTTCTCCTTGTCAGACACTACCTCAACTACCGGTTCCTAGGCTGTCTCAACTTCTTTCTCAGCCTCGATCTGTGTGTTGGTTTCTCCCTGGGCAGGCTGCACTGTCCCCTCGATCAGTCTTGCTGAATCTTCTATTTTAATGGGCACTAGTACAAGTGTCTCAGCTTGTCTGCTTTCTCGAGCCCTTTCTTGCTCCAAGTCTAAGTCTCTGCGATTGCGTAGACTCACTGCCATCAACTGCTTTAGGCCCTGATCCTTTGGATTTACTTGAGTGTCTGCAAGCAATGTCCCATGAGGACGATTATTCAAAGACATCGATATTTGGACCATTTACACTTCAATATTCTTTATGGATGACTCGTGTGTATCTACTCTTTCACTCATCTTCGCATTTGACCCAATAACCTGCTGCATCATTGCCTCGAGTCTAGAAAACCCATCTTCTTGTCTCCCACCATGTTGTTGCTGAGGAGGATGATAAGATTATTGATGATTCTGATTATTGTACCCATGTGGCCTTTGGTAAGGCGCCACATTACCGTGAGGTCGCATAGCTCCCATATTTCCATTGTTGTGTTGCGGCTGAACTAGCCTGTATGGCTGATTTTGCTGGCCCCAATTCTGACTGCCCTGTCTATGGCCCCCATAATTAGACACATAATTTATGTTTTCTGGGTAGTGAAGATTATCACTTTCAACATTCCACTGACTACTTAGTGGCTCACTAATGCAAAATATTCATAAGCCTCCATTGGTTGTATCCACAATATGCACCTGCTGCTTCTGCCCTGACTCTTCCACCTTTTTAGTGAGTATGCTCATTTGTGTCATTAAGGTGGCCATATTTTCAACAAGAGTGTTGGATGTATCTAAGGCCACTGAGTGAACTACTGGAGTGATGGGTGCATTCATGGTTGTCCACCCCGAATTATGTGTCATTTTGTCAAGTAGGATCTGACTTTCTCTCCATGATTTGCTCAAGAATGCTCCACCAGCTGAAACATCAAATTTGCCTTCATACTATCTTCCTGACCCATGTAAAACCGCTGCCCCAGCATTTGCTCTGGAATACCGTGGTGTAGACATATAACCAACATCCCTTTGAATCGCTCCCATGTTTCTTGCAATGTCTCCGTTAGTTTCTGTCTGAAGCTCAAGATCTCATCAATTTGCTGAGCCGTCTTGTTGGGTGGATGGAACTTGTTCACAAATTGCTTGACTAACTCCTCCCATGTAGTAATGGAATTTATGGGGAGGGAGTTTAGCCAAGTCTGGGCTGATCCTTTCACTGAGAATGGAAACAACAACAACTTTATCGCTTCCTGAGTTACGTTTGTCTGCCTTTGAGTTTTGCAAATCGACAGGAAATTCTTCAAATGCTATTGGGGATCCTCAATGTATGACCCTGAAAATAGTCCCTTGTTCTGCAACAAATGCATCATGTTGTTTGTGATCCGAAAAGATTCAGCATGTATCTGTGGGACTACTATCGCTGTGGCCAAATTCTCCGTCGTGGGTTGTGCCCAATCATATAGGGCAACCTCTGGCTGTGCAACTGGGTCCACCACGTTATCCCCATTATCGTTTCTGTTGTTCACCAGATCTGCCATGTCTGGTTCAGGTTGTTCGGTTGATTATTGTCGTTTGCTTTTCCGGTTAGCCCGATTCAAGGCCTTGAAAACTTTTTCGGGATCTGATAATGCTTCAAACACTTCACCAGTTCTCGATGAGTTTCTAGGCATACACCTATACAACCAAGTTAACAAACGTTAAAAATTTCAAATTACGGATTGAAAAGGAAGTAAATTGATTACACTAAGAATTTTTGTATTTCTTTCAAATGTAATTGACAACACCTTTAATTCCCCGGCAACGGCGCCGAAATTTGATCACACCCAACTATGCCTTATAAAAAGGACTAAGCGGACGTTGCAAATATAATCTGAGTATTTAGCCCAGAGTCGAATCCCCCAAGGAATTAACCTATCAATTACCGGTGTCAGACTCACTTGATTCTTCGTACTCAACTTCCCAAAGATTATGAATAACAATTATTGAGGTTTTTACTAACTATAACTAAATAAAATAAATTAAACTAAAAGCTAACTATGACGGAGTTGTAAACAATTAAGAGAATGATCTAAGGTTGTGATTTCCCCTGTTGATGGTATCCCTTCCTATTATGTTTCATATAGTTTTGCCTAATCGTCTCTATCACTCATGAGCACTCTTGTTGCCGTAAATCTCTCTCGAGTAATTACGACAATTTACTAGACGCACTCTCCCGAGTTACGCTAGCTAGCTTTTATTACAGCTCACTTAGATTGCACCAAAGGTTTCATTATCCCTAATCCCACCTTTAAACCCTCGGTTATGGATCTCTCCTATACTTTGGGAGCGATGTTGTTCAACAACTACCTAAATATGCACTCTCTCCCGAGTAATACATATTAAATAGACACATCTAATTGAGGGCCCTTCAATCAACTACAACAAGAACTTAGTTGAACAAATAGAGATTAAACCGGGCAAACTATATTAATATAACAAGAAGTTCATCCTTCAACAGGTTCCACCAAAACCTTAGACTAAATAAATTAGCTACTCATAATTGTGCTGATAATAACAACAAGAAAATTCATCATAAATGGGAAAAACACAAGGAAGAAAGATGAAACTTGATGCCCAATTATCCTCCTTTCCTCTTGCCTCTCTTTGCCTTGATCAAGACCTTAAAACCTTGATATCACTTCTTTTGGGAGAACTAGACCTTTTATATGTTCAGTGGAATTGTCCCCAATCTTCCAATTTTACCCCTGAAAAAATGCATGCTGGGCAGGAACTAGCGCAACCGCGCTCGTGGGCGCGCTACTGGCCGCGCTAAATGCGATGCGTACTGTCTTTGACTGTTGGGATAGCGCGACCGCGCTAATGGCACTTCAATCTGCCTGCTGCACCTGGACTAGCGTGGCCGCGCTATTGGACGCGCTATAAGCCGCGCTAATGGCGTATCTTTCTGGCTTCTCTTTTCTTCTTCCTTCTTTCACACGCTCTTAACTCCGAGGGGTCTTTCTTGCTTTAATTTAGCTCCAAACACCATCCTAAGTCCTCATATAAGCATGAATTGCTCCTACAAAACATAAATTTCTCAATTAGAGCCATTTTAATGTCATTTAACCTTCCTAGGACAGTGAAGCATAATAAAGTTGGAGTATAAATAGACGCTAAACTACATGAATCTAGCCTATTATCATGTGCTGATCCAAGTACGAGCTATCAGCCTCGAGGATAGTACGTGTTGCTGATTTCTAGGAGACTTCAAGGTACTTCTGCCCGCGTCCGCAGGAATCCTTAAAGTCCCCTTCTACTCTCTCGTCTAGAGTCTTCTTATCTATCTTCAGACTTTTGTATAGAGCTATAATATATTATAGAAGCTTGTGACTTAGCAATATTCCGGGTCTCGGGAAACTATCTTTTGTATATGCCGAGTAACATTATTTTTGGTTATTCATAATATGTTGTTTTATCTTTTAAATGTTGTGTTTTCTTTATATTTTTTCGTAATATTAGGCTTACCTAGTCGTAAAGACTAGGTGCCGTGACGACACCATTCGGAAGGTCAAATCGGGTCGTTACAGTGGTGGTGGATAGCATGGTGATATTTGATAATAATGGTAGGCGGAGACGATAATTAATAATGAATGTGGACGATAATATCTTAATGAAATTAAGTATTTGTTATAGATCTTAATCATACAGACCTATTCAGACGATTAAGTGATCGTGAAGTAAAAAAAATAAACACAATTAATGATTAACATTTGAATAATTAAAATTCAGACTCTAAAAATAAACAAACTTAATATCTCAAATCTGTATGATTAAGACTCAAACCTCGTGCGAACAAATGAGCTAGTCATTTTAATTAAGAAAAGAAGAAGTATTTATTGGCACTTTATTACCAAACAAATCAACTACGTATCATACCTTAGTATTAATATATGAAGTCACAAGTTTAAGGACTTTGTGGTTCCACCAATTAAGAATAGGCATTCAACAATTGATATTCCCAAGTTGAGAAAAAACACAGAACTCAGTTTTAACATTTGTACCCAAACACATAATTGCTTAGTTATAACATCTACTTCAACTCAACAAAATACTATTCTATGTTAACCTAAACATACTTATCATTAATTTTTATTCCGGTAAAAAATAATATAAATGATTTTCAAAAAGAAATAATACTTTTTTTTATCAAAACCATTTTCTTCCACAGCTTCCTAAAAATTTATCCCATGGGCCATGGAAAAGCGGTAAATATTGAAAAAATGACACTCTATAGTCGATGTAAAAATAATAGCCAAAAAAATATAAAATTTGTATATATTTTGTATATATATATATACATTCTCTAAGTTATATACAAAAATTATATAAATTTTATATATTTTTTCGACTACTAAATATAAATAGTTTATGACACGGGCTAAAAATGATAATACCCCGTAAATATTGACCCAAACAAGTATTTAACCGAAACTAATGGTTTACCGGCGACTGTGTTGCAGGCTTGCAGCGTATCACAAACTAAATAAATATAAGGGGTGTGAAATGATAAAGGTATAAACATAAGGGGCCAAGTTGAAGTTACGGTAATTAGGCGCAATACAAGCTCCGGAAGGACACGGAAAGCACCGTGAATCCGTGGACTTCCGACTGGGAATTCCGATTCCTGTGAAAGTGGAAAGTCGAGAAAATGGTACTGTCACAGAAGATTCACGAAGCATTCAAGGGAACAGTTGAGAGAATCACTGGCCCTCGCACTGTCTCTGCTTTCAAAGAGAAAGGAGTTCTCAGCATCAATGAGTTCATCATCGCCGGCGATAATCTCGTCTCCAAATGCCCTACTTGGTCCTGGTATTGCTTCACTTCCTTTTCCCCTTCAACTTTGCTATCAATTGCTCACTTCAAGTCAAAGATAGACAAAAAAGGTGAAAAAGAGATTATGAGAAAACGGAAAATTTCTATGCGCAGGCTCCAATTCATGCTTGCAACTTATGTGATATGGAATCACATCAGTACACTTGTCTGTGATGGTACAATTAATTATAACTATAAAATTTGGTGTGTATATATAGTCGTTGTACATTTCTGGTAGGATAAGCTGACTTGTTGTCGGAGACGGATCCACGCTAAATGCCCGTGGTTGCAGAGTATAGCTGCGGACTTAGTATAAATATATTATTGAAAAAGTTTCACCTAGATATATAATTATAGCCAAAAGTAGTTAGTGTCCCGCACTTGCTGCTATAAAAGGTGGATTCGCCTCCGCATCTTGTTGTCAAATTCAAAACTTAATTGTCGAGCAGTTATGTTTCTCTTTTGAGATTTGACTTACTGTTTCTGCTATATGACTGCTCTTTCTTTCATCTCTGGTATTGATTATCTACGAGCTAAGATGATTGATGCTCATTAGTATTAGTTATGTCGTCTGAAGTGATGAATTTACTGACTAGAGACTATTGATATCTCTCATGCTTTAGGTTTCCTATATTTCAGTCTTCAGGGTGTTGTCTACTTTCTTGTTCTACATTGATTCTCGGCTTCTGATGCATATTATTTTGCTTTGAAGATGAGAAATTTGTTTGCTTTCTAGGATTTTGTTTAAGCATTGATCAATGTAGTATTATTACTATATGTTACTCGTATCACACTTCAATTGTTCATTGACAGGGAATCAGGTGAACCTAGCAAGAGGAAGTCATATTTACCTGCTGACAAGCAATTCTTGATAACTAGAAATGGTACTTATCATATAACTCCTCCACTCTTCGTAGCATTCAATGCATTTGGGTTGACATGAGCTAGCTAACTGATGTGCTCATGATGATTTCATTTTTTATCCACAATTAGCTAGAGTATTAATTTTCACTTCTTTATTATAGGAAGAAGCAGAGTTGATTTTGAAAAGCTAAATTAGGTGTTACAAGTAGTTTAAAAAACTGAGAAATTAGTTCTGATAGAATTGGCAAGTATTTTCTGCATGCTGCTTGGTCTAAACACAGTTGATATACCCATTTAACTGTTGGAACAAATATTATCTTCCCATTTCACACCAACTGCATCATCAAATTCTGGAACTTCAAGAATTACACAAATTAAACTTTCTTATCATGATAACTTATAAAAAAAGAAACTTTCTTATCATGCTAGTTTGAGTAGACCTTTTTTGATATTCACTTGCTCTTAAGCATCCTCTTATCATCTCTTTGGAATGCCTAAAGTGGAAGAGTTTTATCATTCAGCAGTAAGTTACGTGCCAATTTAACTTTTATCGCAGTTCCTTGCTTGAGGAGAGCCGCATCGATAGAGGAAGAATATGAAGCTGCTGGAGGTGAAGTTCTGCTTGATAATGAGGAAAATGATGGCTGGCTTGCCACACATGGGAAACCTAAAGGTATTCTTCATAACTGTGTGTCTAACAACAAATTGCGTTAATCTTTCATTGTGACATTTGTCCCATTTGTTTCATAGAAAGCAAAAGTGACGAGGATGACAACTTGCCATCAATGGAAACATTAGAAATTAGCAAAAGGAATACTATCCAGTCAATCTCCTCATACTTTGGAGGTGAGGAGGAGGAAGATATACCAGACATGGGAGAGTACGATGAACCTGACAATCTCATTGAAACAGATCCTGTATGTGCTGAATCTGCGCGTGGTTTCCTTTTCCTTTTCCCCTTGTTACTTGCTCTTCTAAAAGTGTGTGATTTGTGGTTAATCTCTCTTATCTTCAGTTTCACCCTGCTGCAATTTCTTGTATTTTATCTCCAAAAGGCCTTTACAGAGTTTTTGCATCTATCTGCTGTTGTCTTTCTTTTTAATCATACAAATGAATTGTTTTATATTACCAAAAAAAATGATTTATTCACCTGATTGTAACTGTTCATACTCATCAACTATATTGCGTGATGGTAACAAGATTGTTTTTGGTAACGGTTTTGCTCGACTCTAGTGGGAGTTCATATAAGAATATGCATGCATTTGTTGTACCATTAGTTACGGGTGTCATCCGTGTCGGAGGCAGAATTTCCTCTAAGGGGGTTCAAAAAGAAAAAAGAAATGGTTAAAAAATTAAAAGGGACTGTGGCCAGTGGGAATTGAACCAACAACCTCACAACGGTTTTGGACCCGCTTGACCACTGAGCTATGCATTTGGGTTGTGCCAAGGAGATTCAAAATTTAATATATAGACACAAAACAGTTTTTGCCATATATACACAGTGTGATTTTCCGGCCCCGAACCCCCTTCTACCCCCCTAAATCCGCCCTTGGTGGCATAGTACTAGAATTTGTGGGACTCGATACATGCATATATATAATATAATATGTACTATTGAACATGATGTGCTAAAAATTTGAATTGAAGCAACATTACAAAGATTAAGAATTTTTTTTCCCACTATAGCAAAAAAGAGATGGAAACCGGAGATGGTGGGTAAAAGTCAGAAATGTAGCCATGTAGGTGTAGTGAAGAGACGAAAATGCCCCATGGTTGCTGATATTAATAGTGCAAACACAAGGGCCATTCTGGGTTCTTGTGTCATGCACAGTTGGTTACCAATGGCCGACCTACGTGAAGAATCATGGGTATTCAAGCGCCCATTGTAGTTGACCAGATTTGATATGCTTAATAGGCAATGAGGAACAAGTACCATAAAATTCGGTGAAGCACCCTTAAATATAAAAGACAAATGGGTCCGCTTGGAAGCAGGTGATCTGCCATAAATTGTGGTGCAGGATCATTTCCTGCTTTGAAAAATTTCAACTGAGTGCTGTTCGTTTTTCTTTTCCTCTCATTTTTCTTTATTTGCTTTTTTTATCATCCAATTTTTCCTTATTTGCTTTCTGTTTTACTTTCGTTTTCCTCTTTTTACCTTTTCTCCCTATTCCCCCAATCCCTCGTTCTCAAACTAGAACTCTTTTCTTTCCTTTTCTATATTCCGTTCTTAATTCCTCTTACCTTTTGTATTGTCTTCCTTTTCAAATCCCATTTTCCCCCAAACAATTGAAATTTTCTCTTCCCTCACAACAGAACATAACTCCTTTTCCACTCCTCTTTTGGAGCTCCTTCCAACAAGCACTCACAACTATAAAATCTTGGTCCGCTGCTTCTGGTTAGTTTAAGGAATTGAGGTTTTATTTGGACTGTAGATGATCACATTACCAACCAATTGGGTCTTATAATGTTCATGGCAAAAGTTGACTGTGTAACTATTCTACCACTAAGATATTCTTGGAAAAGATCTGTTGTGAAAGTCTCTGAACAGCTAAGGTTACTACTCAACAGCATACAAGTACAAATGATTATGGAAGTGTTGTGGAGATCATACATATTACTCAAAAACCTTCTGCATCTATTTGCCTGTATGAGGGCCTGTGCTGGCTTATGAGATTATATAATAAGCTTATGGTTTACTGCAGTTAATATGTTCTGGAAAAAGATCTGTTCAAAGCTAACGGTGTTGTTTTTAAAAAAAAAAAATTAAACAGATAAGGTTACTATTCAAGAGCGTACAAGTTAGCCCAAATAAAAAGAAAAAGAGCGTACAAGTACAATTGCAATGAGAGGGTATTGGTCATGCACTTGATTGTTTTTGGTCCAAACCTTTTGCATCTCCTTTGTCTGTGTAAGAACCAGCGGCGGAGCCACATGCATCCCCTTCGCCGAAAAGTTACACTGCGTAAATACAAAAAAAAAAAAACTTTTTTATGTGTATATACTATGTGTTGAGCCTTCTTAATTTCGTGTATATTTATTTTTTTATATTTTGACACCCCTTAGTAAAAATCCTAGTTCCGTCGCTAGTAAGAACCCATGCATGTATACGCATTAATAAATAAGTTAATGGTTTAAAAGGAAGGCTTGAAGAGCCAGTTAATTTATTTTCTGTTGCTGGTACTTTGTTGGTGTGAAAAGAAGGGTCACAAGTCCTTTGGCTATTTCTTAATGAATTAATCTTATCCTCCCTGAGGGAAAGAAAGCTGTTGTTGTTGGGGTNGGGGGGGGGGAGGGATCATTTTTAATTATTTAGGTACCATTCTGTGTAAGAAGATTTTTCCCTATGTTTTTCCGCAAATCTGTTGAGACTTCAGATACAAGGACTGGATTTCAGTAAATTATCATGCCGTGAGATTATTTGATCACAATGCCAATATTTTCAATATGTCATGAAATTTTCGCAGGCTACCCTTCAGACAGCATATCTTGTGGCTCATGAGCCTGACGATGACAATATTCTAAGAACCCGAACTTATGATATCAGCATCACGTAAGGCAACTCATTCATTAGCTTAGTCATTCTTGTGCTTCCAATTTAATATAAGTGCTTATTTGCACAATTGTGGGCCTTATTTAGATGTCTCATCTGGATTAAGGAAGTGTTATCAGATGGTTACTTTTTGCAGGTATGATAAGTATTATCAAACCCCTCGTGTGTGGCTCACTGGATATGATGAGGTCAGTCATAATAAACTGCTGTTATTTTAATTAAATGTTGGTTTTCATACTACAACAACAGCTATGCCTCAATCTCAAATTAGCTGGATCAGCTATATGAACTCTGGATATCTTCTCATTTCATTCCTGTGCTCAACAATCTTTTTAAGACAAATTTGCATATATATTAAAAACAGACAAATTAGTGGTTCCTAGAGTAGAAGTCCCATGAGTTTCCTTTCTTTTTTATATCACTATATATATGCTTGATGTACTCAGATTTTCCTCCCATTGCTTTTTCTCCATTATTTATCATTAATTTCAGAAACTAATGCAAAAGCATGATTTAATCGAACTGAAATCTGCTTAGATTATGTAAAATATAACCTATGTTCATTCCTCTGCAGATTTTTCTATTTCAAAATGATTGTTTATCCTGATTTTTGCAATTCACAAAAGAAGTTAAAAATTTGCAGCAATATCTAATGCAGCGTATTAGATTATCTAATTCATCTTACCCTCCAAGACCCCACTTGTGAGAATTCACTTAGTTAGTTTGTTGTTGTAATATCTAATGCAGTGTATCATCTTTGAGTTTACTAGTTCTGATAAACTGAATTTAGTGGAGTTCCTGAAATCCGACCTTCATCTTTTTTTATTGTTATCATGCCGTGCTTATATTTCTTTTATCTGCAGAACTGTGCAGCGTTCCTTTGCGATGAAATTTAGATTACCTATCTTAATGATTGATTTGTTTTGCCTATTTCCGGGTACTGCTTGAAGCACTATATTCATAGTTTCATACTTAACAATTCAGTTAACGCTGAATCAGTGTGGTTCCCTTATTGAAAGTCACATAAGTTATGGTCTTTCAAAACATCATTATACCGGAGATAGTGTATGTTCCTTTGGAAGAAATAAGATTCCCTTTCTTAGAAATGCATCACGGTCCTCTCTGCAGAACTTTATAATTGTTCGAAAACTGATCAACTATGAAAACTTTTGGCCCTTCGGAATTTCACGAGGCCTAAGTTTTTGTTTCACACATTGTAAATGAGTGCTGCTCTTGTTTTTATATGGCAGTCAAAGATGCTTCTGCAACCAGAACTTGTACTTGAAGATGTCAGTCAAGACCATGCACGTAAAACGGTGAGCAACATGTTTTAGGGTCTGGATGTTATTTATGGACAAGCTTCAGTTAAATTTGTGAGACATCAGTTCTTTTCTTTCTTTAAAGCTACTGCTGTTGAGTTAGAGACTCACTGCAATACAAGCAGGTGCATTGTTGCTTGAATCTAGTTCCATTACAATTTCTGATCAAGTTGGAAAAATAGTGTTGTTTCCCGCGGAGTCTGGTTTTAAGCGCGTGTATTTTACCCTTATTTATTTTTTAATTTCTTATGCGTTTTGTGGGTTTGTCTACGTACTTTTACCTCTAAGAAAAAGTTTGTGAATTCCTCATTGGGAAGTCTGTCACTTTACTTTTAGTTGTTGGTTGTCATTTGTCAATATTGTTATACAGGTAACCATTGAAGACCATCCACATCTACCAGGAAAACATGCTTCGGTACATCCATGTCGTCATGGGGCTGTCATGAAAAAGATCATTGATGTTCTGATGTCACGTGGAGTTGAACCAGAAGTTGACAAGTACAGTAAATTCTAACTTTAGTTCATTTACCTATGTTTTTCAGCCAGTAATAGACATGCTCATATAATATGCATGGTACAAAATGATCTAATTTGGTCACTGGAAGATCAATAGTACACAACATATGTGGATACATACAAATGCTTGTGCACGTCATGACATCTATGTATAGCATGCATATGCAATACTAGTTATGTTAGTCATTAGACATTGAAAAGATCTTTGAGCTGTAGCTATTAACCACCTGGTGACTTTAGCTTAGATTTTCCCATAAACTTTTTCACGTGCAGTGATCAGGGGCGGATTTAGGGGGATGGAAGAGTGTTCACCCGAACCCCCTTCCCCAAAAAATTACGTTGTGTTGGGCAAAAATTATTTTTTACCTTTATATATTATGTTTTGAATCCCCCTGACACAACCCACAAGCATAGCTCAATGGTCAAGGGGGTTCAAAACCTTTGAGAGGTCACTGGTTCAATTCCCACTAGCCACAATCTCTTTCAATTTTTTAACTTTTTCCTTGTTTGAACCTCCTTTGCTGAAGTCCTGCCCCCGCCACTGGCAGTGATGCTTTCTCTCATGAAGTTTATAAATCAATTGTGTCTTTGCTAGAAGCTATTTAGCAACCTTGCATCATGTTCTCGGATTCTTCTTCATATCTCATTGGTGACTCCTGGAAGGGATCATGCAGCTGCAGGAGCATATTGTAGCCACAATAGTCTTAGACATGCTGTTTCATTTGAATTAATTGGACACATACAAATCTCCAGCCCCATTATATTTTTCTTTTGAAAAGTAAAGCATTATGATAAAAGAAATTCGTTTTACTAGATTAAAAATAATTCATTTGAATTTTTTGTATATTTGCATGAGGTTTCATGATAAAAGTTTTTATCTCTTCTCTGGAACATTGATCTGAAGCACCCCAATTGCCAGGTACCTTTTCCTATTCTTGAAATTTATGGCTTCCGTCATTCCGACAATTGAATATGATTACACCATGGACTTTGATCTTGGTAGCAGCAGCACCTGAATTAAGAGGTAAACTCTATAGTTCTGTGAGTTATTTCAAGCTTATACTATATGCTAACCTTAAATCAGAAATGACCTCCATTAGATAAATTTTAAGGTTACCTTATAAGGCTTTTGATGTCATTGGGATTTTTTGCTTTTTGCTGTACCCAAAAAGAGGTCTTTCTGCTTCTGCTTGTGTCTGCATTCTAAAGGCGGGCATAAGAGACCCCAACTGAAGTATGTGCTGAAAATTGTATGCTTATCATTTTCAGATACTAAGAGTGAATGGGGCATGGTGTCGTTTTCTTTTCATTTTTCGGGTTTTTCAGTATTTTGGTATGGTGATGATTTTGAAAGTTCCTGCTTCAATCTCTTTCCTTTTTCCCACCTCTTTTCAGATGAATATGTTGCATAAAATGTCATGGCAGAGACCCTAGAGATGATGCGTCTCTTCATTTCATCCAACATGTGATCAGTGTTGCTTGTACAGTTGTACATAGCATTAATAGCTCTAACTCTGAAATATGTGTGCATATGCTTATCATCAGCTTCCCTTGTTTATTTTAGATTTAATAAGACGAATTTGATGTTATTTTGAATGTAAATTTGCACGATTAACTTAAAAATTGGAACTCTTTATTACGTAGCTTTTATTAAGGTAACTGAACAAAAACAACAGAAGTGGTGATTAGCTGAAAATGCTCTAAAGGGACGGTCTCTGTTCTCTACATCGGTTCTTTTCCTCTCCCCCCCTCCCCTCTTTTGGCACTTAAAGTTTAGATGAGGAAAAGTTAACACAGGTCAGGGCATATCTAGAGGTTGTCCATCTACGAATTAGTGATCCAACTGGGCATCTTACGTATGAATTCGTGCCAGAAATGTCTGCGATCGAGTAAATAGCTCTACGAACGAATGGATCGGATCGACTTGGAAAATGGAAAGATTTGTACAAGTTATACGTTTCGTCATGGATAGGATCCTCCTTGGTCCTTTTTACATAACACTCTCGGCTAATTGCATTATTGATTAGAAATGAATTTTCTAACATTTGACTACGTAACAANCCTCTTGCTTGTTTTTGGTCCAAAGATGAAATTCTTAATGATAGTTGGTTGTATTCGCCAATTTTCGCAATAATAGCTTGCGCCACGGCGGGATTAACCGCATTTTATATGTTTCGGATCTATTTACTTACCTTTGAAGGGCATTTAAACGTTCATTTTCAAAATTATGGTGGGAAACAAAAAAACCCCTTCTATTCAATATCTCTATGGGGTAAAAATGAAGTTAAGAAAAACTCTAGTTTATTAACTATGAATAATAATCAAACAAAGGACTTACAATTTCACGAACTCACCGTCATTACCAGCAATGATAGAACCTAAAATCGTTTGGATTTTTTTTTTCGTAAAAATGTTTTTCGTACAAGAATCCAGACTGCTGTTTTCCCTTTTTGAAAAATAATAATAACTAAGCCCCATATTCCTTAAAAATTATATTTGGACCAGGTATTCGAAACACGATATTTCTTTGGATTATTTTCCAAAATCTTCATTTTTCAAGTTTTAGAACCATTGCCAAATCTGAATACAAATGCCACCTAAGGCTCTCAAGTATACAGTAGAGCCAACCCATGAGCTTCCACAATCTGTTTTCTTCTTTATTATATGCTTCAACTGTTAAACATACAAGCATTATACATCGATATAGCTGATTCCTACACTTCTTTCTTTTCATATTTTTTTCCCTCTGTAATTCTGTTCTGGAAAAATTAATTATCCTTCTTCCATAGGGGGAAATATCTCTGATTCAACATGAGGGTGATATCAGTTGATATTCCTAATCATTTTTTTAATATAAAATAGAATAGAATAATCAGCATGATAACAGTGTCGATCTTAGATGCCTGGCACGTGGTGCTCGTTCTTATCTATGAATCATCATCCATTCTTAAATAAATTATGTTCAGATTGAGTAGGTGAACAATTAAACAGTTTTTAAGTATGGTCCAAATAAATCTGCCAACGCCCATGTGTGACAGCAATAAACTAGAAAGTTTGCCAAGTTGATGAATAACATTATCATTTCATGCCTCTCGTGGCATATTTTTAAAACCTGCAGTAGAGACGAGACCCTCCCGAAATAGCATATAATTTTCAGAAAGTAATGTAGACATTAGACTATACACCTTACTGGTTATATTAATTATTATCGTCGTTACTCATTATGTGTATTTATTATTTTAGGGCTCAGCTCCCACTAGTTTTTTTTCTTTCTTACCAAATATAATATCCAGTTCTGCGCTCCACGTTTCCCAACAAATGGATTAATGAAAATAATTTATATAAAATTGGAAAACAAAAAGCAGATATAGGTAACCGATGAATACTAGAGAAAAAGAAAACCAATGAACTGTTCACTATGTGGTATACTAATAATCTTCTGAATACGAAATGTGAATATAATTGTTAGAAATTGGAAAGTAGCTTGAATTTCTCAAGTCAATGAAAAAAGATAGAGAAGAGTGGATTCCGGATCGAGAATTTACATATATTATTCTTTTTTTTATTTCGAAAGAAAAAAAGGAAAGGGGGGTATGGTGGGCCTAGTGACATTTCCATCAATAATGACGCGGCCCAATATTTCATTTATATATAATAGTTTAATTTAATGAAGAAAATCTCATCTCAAAAGACAGAAAGAAAGAACTGATGACGAATCGCCACTTCCTCTTCGCTGTTGTTTTCACTTTCTTTCTTTCAGCTGTTGCAGCAGATTCTTCTGTAAGTCCTTAATATATTTCTTGATTTCACTGTTCTCAAATCTTTTAGCTTTATTCCAGCTGAAATTGTAAAGATCAACTGATCCAACTTTAGGATTGAGTTTCATTAATTTTGGTTTAGACTGTAAATACTTAAACTTTTGTTTTTTGTTTCCTTACCTATTCGTCAAACTCTACTATGATTACAGATCATATGTTGCTTTTGTAATTATTACTGATTTATTGCATAATCCAGAGTCCAGTATAATGTGACTGTGCTTGCCTTGCTCTTCATTTTTTGATCTTTGAACCAGTACCTATTTACTTGTTTTTCCCTGCTTCTTTTCATTTTGAGATCTGAATCTGTACATTCATAAACTCAATATGAATTTGTGTATTCTCTTTACTGTGATAGAGGAAAACGTTAATATCATACATTCAAAGTTTAGTTTGACAAAGGAACATCACATCCAAGTTTAGTATAGTAGTATTTAATTACCAAATAAAAATGGTAACTAACCTGGAATAACAGATAAGAAATCTTTATACTTTGGGTGTTTATTATTTGCAAATTTTGGAAGAAGATGTCTTATGGATATATTGCTGATACAGGAAGAGTGTGTATACACATTGTATGTTAAAACTGGATCAATCATAAAGGGAGGAACAGACTCCAAAATCAGTGTTACACTTGGCGATGCTAAAGGAAAATCAGTATATATTCCAGATCTAGAGAAATGGGGTTTAATGGGCCCAAATTATGATTATTACGAAAGGGGTAATACGGACATCTTCACTGGTAGAGGCCAATGTTTGAGCCCACCAATTTGTAGGCTTAATGTTACTTCTGATGGATCAGGTGACCACCACGGTTGGTTTCTTGATTTTGTTGAGACTACTTTTACTGGGCCACACAAATCTTGTAGCCAATCCATATTCTATGTCGAACAATGGTTGGCTTCTGATGCTCCTCCTTATGAGTTATCAGTTTCTCTCGATGGTTGTAAAAAGAAGACTGGGTTTGGACAACATGCTCGGCGTTTTGTTGTGGGCAAGCCCAATAGGTCTGCTTCAGAATAATTTGGCCCATTGAATTTTGTCGCTGACATGACTTTTCATGTGTACACATTTTCACGCATTGTCATGTCTTTTCCCTCCTCTTTGGTTTAAATAAATTTCTTGTTTGGGGCTTTCCTTTATTGTTTGTGTAGTTGTCATTTCTTTGACTTATTGGCTCTAATTGGCAATTGCAATCTTTTATGTACTTAACAAAGGGGTTTTAAAACTCTGGTGAGTTAAAAGATTAACGTAGCATAAGCACTATAGCTATCGTGGAACCATGGTTTTCTTGAAGGGGCGTTAAAAATATTAAAAAGTAAACACATGAATAATTTAACAAAAAAAAATTCCAATTCTATGAATGAACATACAACGTGATTACATTATCAGAATTGTACTCAATGAGATTTCATTACAAGAGACTGTGTTTTATAAGGCCTCCAAATATCCACATGAATTAGATCAACATTTTCTTAGAAAATGGAACTAGCGTGGAAGGGTAATTTAGCATGTCTAGCTTTAGCACAAACATTACAAGGCAAAATATCAGAAGAACTATTAGAACAAGAGATAGAAGGAATATTTCTCATATTAGAAAATAGGATATGACTCAATCTGTTGTGCCAAAGGCTTACATCACGAATAACAACTCCTAAAATTAAACAAGAATCTGAAAATTGATTGCTAACAATCTTCTTGGAAAGAGAACTATTAGTAACCCTTATGACTACGTTTAACTTCAGCTTTAGACTTGACTTAAGATGGGTTGATTGTATGCAACAGATATAATCCATGCTTACCAAGCACCACTGACCTCTTCATTGAAGGGGCCTGCGAAGTGGCATCAAAAAAGGTAAATGTCATGATAGAATTGAATTGTTTGCATAACTTGTGAACAGATAATAGATTGAATTTGAAAGTTGAAACAAATAAGACATGTGTAAGTGTAAAACTAGGCATGATGGTCACACATCCTGATTGTCTGACCAAAACTCTAAGATAATTAGGGAGAGTAACAAACAAGGGTCTAGTAAGGTCTGTAACATTAACAAAAGGCTCAGATCCGAGGTCATGTGTTCTGTAGCTGCTAAGTCTAAAATCTAAGAAATAAAGTTTAAAAATAGAAGGAGTAAAGTAGAGGTGACAATAGAGACAGGTATACCAACGCAATTTGCAGCTCCAATGTCCTCAGAAACCTGCTCACCCTGTGTGCCAAGTTTTACATGCTGAAATAGCTGATAGAGACTGTGAAATTGATCCTGGGTCATAAGCTTATCTCCTGCATTCACTCCATGTCCTCCATTGTCATCAGTGCTAAGAACAACATTGCTCTTGGCTCCAGGTGCAAATCTTTTGTTCTTAGTAAATTTGAAATAAGCTGGAAACCCAATGAGCCTGTAGCAATTTTCAATTGTGTGATTCTGTTTCTTACAGTAAGAACAAAACTGAGCATTCTTCCTTCCATCTCCATATCCCTGAGTGTTTTTTTGGTTATGCATATCCATTTTTATCAGAGTTGAATTTTTGACCACCATATTGCTGTTTTGGAGCAAAGAAAGCAACTTCTCCCGGGTGTTGTGAGATCTGTACCTCTCTCTGCTTATTATCCCTGATGAGAAGAGAGTGAGCATGGTTCACATAGGGTAGAGGTGAAAGCATCAACATACTGCTCCTTGGTCCAGAATAGGAGTCATTTAGTCGCATAAGGAACTGGATAAGCCGTCCATCTTGTTGACATTTGAAGGTGTTGGCCTTGCCACCACAATGACAGTCAAAAGAACAGTGTTGACATGTATCTAAGCTGTCAAGATCATCCTAGAGCCTCTTCAACTTAGTGTAGTACCCTGCAATGTCCAAGTTCCCTTGAGCTAGCTCACTGATTTGTTTTTGTAGGTGATAGAGCTGAGGGCCATTACTTTGGCCAAACCTTTCCTCAAGTTCATTCCATATCTGTTGATTAGTCTTAGAGTATAGTACACTCTCTGCTATCTCTTTGGAGAGTGCATTTAACAGTCAAAATACCACCATGTCGTTACAGCGAGCCCATGATTTGAAGGAATCAGAGGAAATCTTAGGTTGAGAAATGAAGCCATCAATGAATCCAACCTTATTTTTGGCTGATAAAGCAATAAGTATCCCTCTGCGCCAGCCTCCATATCCTTTTCCATCAAAAAAAATGTTCACAAGCAGTATTCCTGGCGAATCTAAGAGATGGAGATAAAAGGAATGACTGGGGTCAATAGCAGTTTTTCCAGCATCAGTCCCAGCAAGATCTATGACTTGGGGTGTGCTTGAAGAAGAAATGGATTTGTCACTCATTGAAAAGGAAATAAAAAGGTCTCAAAAGAAAAATGAAGAATAGGAAAGCAAGAGCTAAAAAGGAATCGTTCCCTAAGGCTCTGATATCATGATGAAATTGTAAATGAAAGACGTAAATTGTAGAAAATTCTTTCTTCTGATGATCTTTCTCAATGATTTGTACAAGTATATATATAGTAAAAATAAAATAAAAAATAATATTCCTATGTATTCTTATTTGTTTGCCTAGTTTCTACTTGTTATTTTATAACAAACTAACTACCTATGAAGATAAATACAAGAATAATATTTACAGCTAAATTATTCTAAGTCCCAACATGTAAAATTTACTTATCTAGAGTCTTCATAGTTTTTTCCACATGGACGCTCATGATTTAATCCATGAAGTCAATAATGAAACGTGGTGATTAATTTAGTCAACAAGATATACTCTTTCCTTGTAAAGACCGAAAACATTTAGCTTCCGTATCTGAAACACGAGCTTTATTTTCGCTGTTCTTCATCTTCATTTCATCATATTTTGCATTTATGTTTCTCTGCAAATAACCACCATTCTTCACCAAGTTAGAAAACCTCACACCAACACTTACCCACTAAGTTAATTAATTATATTATTCATTCTAACAAATTCAATTCTTATATAGTATGAAGTATGATATGATATGCTATTATGATTTAGGTTCCTTATTTAATTTTCTTTTCTTTGTAGGTAAAAAAGCCTTGACGGATATTAAGCAGAGACGTAATCAGTCACGAAATGAAAACGGGCGGCACCGTCGTATGCTCCACATGTTGCGCTGGTTTATATATTTTGCTACTAGTCTCCCTAGGAATTGTACAAAGCCATTCTACTCTCTATTAACTGCTTCAGTCGTTTATTAGTGTTTAAGCACAAAATTGCCCTTTCTTACCTTTTTATCAACAATATATATGTTTGTTAAATATTTTTTTTACTGGCCAATCACATTGTTAATTTTCAATTTCACGCGTTGTATTTTTTTGTTTAATAGAGATAATGATCAAATGGACCTTTTGGAATATTTTAGTCCCTATATAACGAAAATGACTCTTAATGTTTACAAAAATGAATACTTTTAATTTGGTCCTAAACCTAAAATTAACACTTCAAGTAAAAAAGTTTGTTAAAATTTAATCAGCCAACCCAAGTACATATCACGTAAAATCAGCCAAGCCAAGAATTAGGGACGACCCTTGTCACTACTTAGTTTTCAAAGTTACTCTTTCAGAAATATTATTGTACACGAAAAATTAGGGACGAGCTTTCTTAGTAGTAGGATCGCGAGGGTGAGGTTTCTTATTGTTTAATATAAAATAAGTTCTTTGATATATTCACTTCAAAATAAATTGAAAAGGTTGAATGGATCTAATTAGGTGACGAGAAGGCTTCATCCACTTGATTTCTTGATCTCTTCTTTTATTTTCCATCTGTTTTAGGTTTTAGCTCTTACTCTTTTTTTAATTCCTTCTATTTATTATTATTGTGATTTTTTTAGATTAACTTGAGGTAAGTGTACATAGTTGAATATTACAAGGACCAAAACTAGAACAACGTGATAACTCAAGCACCAAAGTTGCTACCTTTTCACTTGTTGGGTTAATATTTTGAAAGTGTGCAATACTGATTCTCTTTCATTCTTTCAATGCTGCTGCGACCCTGCTGCTGATGCTACTTTTCTCTCTCTCTCTTTCTCTCTCTCTCTCTCTCTCTCTCTCTCTCTCTCTCTCTCCCATTCCTACTATCGCAGAAGACCAATTTCCTTTGGGGCTACGAAAAAGGCCTACTAGCTAACCCAATATATTTTAATAAGCCGTCCATCACCAATTCAAAACTGTGTAGCTCAATTCAAAACTGGGATGCCCAACTTGTCTCATATCCCAAAAAGGGATTGTTTTTGTTCCTATACAATATTTGAAACTTATTTACCAAAATTTATATTAATTTTGTATTATTACCCGTCCGAAACAAGGATTGCTTACAAATTATATATATTCTTGCTTAAAAGGCTCCCAATCCATTATTAATGCCTTAAATTAGGGGATTTAATTACACCATTTTTTTTTCTCTCCTCTCCTCAATTTACCTATTCTCTGGTGCCTCTCTCCACCCAAACTCGTAATTGAGAGCCAAAATTTGTGGGCAGTGAAGCCACGCTTCATATGAAGATAATTCAGAACTTTCGATACAATATCCCTTCTTGCCAAGTACGCATCTGAATGTTGCGTTGTTTCCATAGTTGGCATATCAACTATTGCTGTTAAT
Source organism: Nicotiana paniculata (assembly GCA_005239505.1). Taxonomy (NCBI): domain Eukaryota; kingdom Viridiplantae; phylum Streptophyta; class Magnoliopsida; order Solanales; family Solanaceae; genus Nicotiana; species Nicotiana paniculata. Next base: position 43,116 of record ML344235.1, on the reverse strand, counting down.
TGCAGAATTATTTTTCATTCCTTAGTTTCTAGCATGATTTTCCTTAAGGAATATAAATGGTTTCTTTCATTGCATAATCCTTGCTTTTCTTAACTGACTTTATTGATACTCAATTTTGCCCTCAAATTTTTCAAAATATATATATACTTTCAAAATAGCATTTTTGCATCATTACTTAGTTTACAAACCTATACAATCATTTTTTATAATTTTTTTTAATAATTTTAAGAGCTTTAAATTAATTTTCTTGCAATTAAAATATATAAATATTTAGTAATTATCCCTTTAAAATATTTTGTGATGACTTAGTTACCTAAGATTATTATTTGAATCTATAATATATCTTTCAAATATTTTTACCTCATTTATATAATTTCATTAGTATTTTTAAGCTATTTGCACAATTTTGCAATAATAGGTCATATTCATACAGAAACGCTCTTTATTTATATTATTTATGTTAAAATAGCATTTTATATTTTTATAATACTAAGTTATTATTTGTAAGAATTTCAGTGTACAGATAATATTTTTACTTATTTATCAAGCATTTTTATAAATTATTTTGTGTATTTAAATAATAGCCTAGCTTTAAACTAATTTTTGGACCAATTTGGCCCAATATCCTTAGCCCAATCCCCTGGCCCAAGACCAAACGACCCCTCTAGTTATAACCCAGATGGAACCCATTTCAAATAACCCTCCCCGTTCCCTTGTGATCCTAGTCATTGATCTCAAATGATCAACAACCCATAATTAACCTACCCGTTCTTTATGTTACCCCTTACCCAAAACCCTAGCCCATTTCCTACCAACCTGCCGCCTTTGTATCCTCACACGCACTCATCTATCAAACCTAAACCCTAGTCTTCCTTACTCAAATCCCAACCCTAATCCGACCTTACATGGAAATCATCCATGATTCATTTCCTTTCTTGCATACGCGGAGTTACATACCATCTTTTGAACGCTACAAGTACTTGGTACTTGACTATTAATGGAAGCTGAGTCATTGAGGTTCTTTTGATTCCGATTCTGTATCATCTTCATGTTTCTGACCTGATATACTAACTATCAGACCCCATGGCTTCGATTCAGTGAGATTATTTGCCATTTTTGTTCCTCGTCTAAATTAGGGTTTCCTAGATTTACCCTAAAACTGATTCTAATTGATTTTGCATGCCATATTTTCCTGATTTTGTGTTTAATCTACTGTATTTCCTTATTTTATGTGTTAATCTTTAACTACTATATAAACCCCTCCTCTAAATCTCCTTTAACAGAATTTATAACCTCCTAATCACTGCTACTGTTCTCACTATTCTCCTCTTTCACTCACTCACTCTGTTACACTCGAATACTTTCTAAAACTGTTGAATTCTGGGCCGGCTGAAAGCCAAGGCCATTAAATGACTTCCTCCGGTGCAAGCACTGCTCAGAGCCCATTCTCGAGGCTCATGTGAACTCTGAAGCATCAGAGACTTAGTTTTTTTTCTTCTATTAAGCTCCTTATTACTATTTTGATTTTGCTACTGGTTAGTGCTTTTAACCCTTGCAATGTTAAATTTCTTTCTTTCTTTCTACATGCCTATATATGTTTGAATTACATGAGCATGATTTAATTGTGAATCCCTAATATCGCACTATTATGATAATGCTCAATACTCCTTTGTCATTCTATGATAGTTGAATGCATGAGATAGTTTAATGCTTTGGCCTTAGCTTGTGTTAGGCTAATATGTATTCTTCACTACGATTTGCACTTCTATGTTGATTCATTGTTTTTCTGGAATGAGTTCTGCACCTCTAGCATCTGAATATGTTCAGTTTTGAGCTTTAATGCAAGTCCATTTTGATATGAATCTGACTACTGTGACCATATGTTGTTAGTTATAGAATTTCTGCATATTTTGTTTTGGATACCACCATAACTCTATGGAAGCCACCCCCACTTTGAATGAATCCTTTAGTGCTAAGTCCTGTGTCTGCTTGACTGCTCTTTGTGTACTAATCCCAAATATATGGGATACTGTTTAAAGTTTACTCTAAACGTGTTCCCCTGCTATTGTGTCACTCAACATGAGCCCCATACCCGTTGGTGATTGACTGAGATCTTAACAGTTACTTATATATATATATATATATATATATATATATATATATATATATATATAAAACTTGTTTTCCATGCCCTGTTTGAACCATTTTGTTTTTCTATGGCATAACTTAGACCTTATTAGTTAATTAGTTTATTGCGCCAATCCCAGAATATCTACATGTGTTATTTGGTATGAGCGTGCTATCTTGCACTGCTTTGAATCTCTGCAATGTTTGTCCTGCCTGTACAATATATTTTAATTTGTATTAAGACCATTTTCTATCAACTATGATCTTGTTTCTATACTGATATGTTTCCCCAGTATACCTTTAGTTCATTTGATAACATGTACTTTTAGTGATTGTCACAATGTGTGTCCCCCATCATGTCTAAATACTGATTAACATGGCAACAAGACGTATACTTTACTTAATTTGAACTTTTAGGTCTCAAATGGTTTAGTATCAGGCATCTGTACATGATAATCTATTTATATTATTCAAACCTGTTTCTCCACCCAATTCTTTCAATATGAGGTTGTCTGTGTGGTACTTTGCTATGTGTGGAAATCCTGCTGAACCTAATGGCCTGCTTGACTAGTTGCTCTGTATGCTCAACTTGGTGTATCACTTAATTTTTGTCCCTTTATCATTATCCACTCTCCTTACCTGCTACTCATGTTATTTTGAATTCTCATTCTTAGCAGGCTGAAATCCAAGGCTGTATAGGTTCTATTGTTGGCCTCCCTAGTATGAGCACTGCTCGGGGTCTAATTAAGGATCTTGTGAACTCTGACACACTAGGGCTTGGTCCTTGGTCACTCCCTCAAACTCCAAAATTGTTCCTATTATTCCACATTCCCTGTCATGTATTGTATATTTGGATTTGGTTGTTTCAAGTGGTGTAACACTTGGTGTTGTGGTTAAGTAAATTGGTTTCGACTCTTCTATGGACCTTTGAGTCGTGTATTGAATGTGACTCTTTGTTGAAGTCCTAGGTACACTGTGTAAGAGATATTGAAGGCCCATGCAATGCTGGGTATTTATTTTTATTTGGGCCTACTGCGGTCCAGTTCACTGTTATATAATACTGTTACTTTACTCATTATCGGGCCTATAATAATCGTTGTATAAACAATTGGGGTGTTAGTAAAAAGGGAATGGGGTAGATTTTAATATTTACATGCAAGGGGTAGATAACATGCCTATAAGACATAATAATGTGTTTGTCATATGTGTCGTTCAATTTATATGAGCACTGTAGAAACCATGTCATTAGGGTAAGCGCACACACACACTATTTGCTAACAAATATGAGTCCAAATGCTGCAATCATTCTTATTGCTACGTACCACTAGAAAATCTGCCTATAGGAATAAAATGTCTCTGAACTTTCAATTTAGTCTCAACTTGATCACTAAAATCATGCCTATTGGATTATGTGTAACAAAAATAAAATGAATTCTAAGCATCAACTGCTAGAGATCCTGCCTATGAGGTATAATTGCTCGTTCTAATGAACCCCTAAAATACCGCTTACTACTTGTTCATATTGCTGTCAGTAAGCATAAGTAATTATGAGCTCCTCCTCAATGGTTTTCCATTACTCCTTACTGTACGAGTCACCTAGATGCAATAGGCTTAATGACCGAAAATCTGAGATTTCATCAATCATCATGCAAATCGTATAATCTTGTCTATGAGCAACGCTTGGACTCTAAAACTGCTCACATGTCTTGATTCTTTGTCACATAGAAATCATGGCTATAGGGATTTAAGTTTCTTAATTCAAAACTGGTTAACATGAAAACCTGTTTCGCGTGCATTTGTTGTTTAAGTGTGGAGGCTACTTGAGCCCTTAACTGCCCATATTTGAAGTCAAATAAATATTTTGCATGTCGCCTAGTTTTGACATTTCTAAGAAGCCTAAGTGAGGTCTAGAACCACCCAAAATAGAGGTCCAATACCTCCTGGACCATAGGTATGGGACGGGTAGTGCACGCATAGGGTACGACTTATAATTGAATTAGAACGCTTTTAGGTAAAAACTTTAACGTAGTAATCGAGTAGCAAGAGATGATGGTTTGTGACCGCTGAATAATATGAGTAACACCCCACCTTGAAGGAGTTACGGAAGATTATTTATGTTGCACGGGGTGATCCTTTGGGCTAAAAAAATTTAGGACGCCCTCCCCCCTCCCCCCCATCTTGTTTATCTTCTGTTTGAATCCAGTAGTTGTACTCATCTATTCAAAAACCTTTTTAAAATAATATTCTCAAACTTCGTCCTCTCTCTCTCTCTCTTTGTTTATCTGACTAATTCATATAATTCAAGTTCGGTCGGAACCCACAGTTGTGGACCTCGAAGAGTGCCTAACACCTTCTCTTCAAAGTAATTTCGAGCCCTTACACGATATTTGGCGATGTAAACTAGTTGAATCAGAGTCATGTGCAAAATACGTAACCTAACACACCTTAAAATAGTTAGGTGGAGACTCTCCTCTTTTAATACCTCCTTAAAAGAGTTGTCACATGTCGAAACCCGATTTTGCGAGAAAAAAGGGCGCGATAGCATGGTGAATCTGCTGGGTATTCGTAGGCTCTTACCATATTGAATTTGGCTTATATTAATTATTTTTCTTTGATAAACGTGCTTCCTTCTTATTTGCTGCTACATGTACATCTCGCTCCTATTTTTCTTTTATTTGTCTAATTCATTGTTAAATGCACATCCCTCCCCTATTCTCCTTTTATTTGAATTCGTGGTAATATGCAAAACTCTTCCCTTCTCCACCCTTCCTTGCTCAAATTGGATATAACATGTTTATCCCTTTTCCTAGTCGTACTTATTTGCTCTAAGTTTCTCTTCATTGGTTTTAAAATTGCTACATCATGTCTCTCCCCACCCTTACTCCCTCGCTTACTTTATTATATTCCCTATGTTAATACTACTTTATTGCTTTTGCATATTTATAATGAAAATATTAGACAATGTGTTATTTATCCTTGCATAAAGCATGATCCACATCATATTTCACCTTGTGCCCAACTAATACCATAGCTGCACTTGATGAGTGTTCGTGCTCTTCCAAAATTACCCTTTCAATTGGAAAGGCTTATTTGCGGTAAACTAGTCGATCAGCGGTGCAGTCGACAGTTCCGTGCCTTTCCCTCTCAAGTTGTCCACTTGAGAGTACCAGTCTAGACCCTTCTATAAACCTCGTTCCAATATCAACTGTGCATGCATCATGTCAAACCCAGTATGGGTTAGAACATTGTCTGCGTGATAATCCGCTAAGATAAGCCTTGTCCAAAGTCTGACAGGATTTCCATAATCCCAAGGGACACCATCACGTTACGTGCATTACTTGGAGAAAACATGCCGGTATGTTTATCATTAATGTGTAAATAGTCAGATCTATAGGGGGGAAGGGATAACTCTATTTGTTTTGCAGAAAATGAGGGCGAAGTCCCCAAGTTCGGCATGGTTCAACACATCCCACCTTGCTGCTTGATTGGTGGAAGAACCTCTCACCTAGTGACAAGAACCATGTGAAAAGGGTCCTCGAAAATTTGCCTCCTTATTGGACGTTCAACCAAATAATGCACTGATTGAGGCCGCCACTATCTTTTGGGATGAGAAAAAATATGTCTTCCGCTTTGTTGACATAGAAATGAACCTCTCTTAGAGGAAATAAGAGGCTTTGCTAGGCTGCCATGGGATAGTACAGGTTACTAGTACCGAAAAATCGCATTCCCCGAGGTTTTTTGAGAATGATGGGTTTCAAGAAAAATGATGAGTTACTCTGTCTAAAGAAATCATACATACCATTTGAATTCCTTTATGAACGTTGTGGGCATAGCAAGTCATATCGCCTTCACCTTGATGAACTTGCCATTACTTCTTCGGGTTGGACACACCGCCGAGTTTTTGTGTTCATAATATGTTTCTTGGGGTTGCTAATATTTCTGATGAAAGAGGGAAGGATCTACACTCGATTAGCCCTGGTCGCTAGGACTTTAATGGAAGGAATTGAGGGACAAACTTACACCATCATCCATCGGCTGAAATGTACGGGCTCTAGATCGATGCAAAAAAGGGTATGGGCACTTCGAGGGCTGTAATCTGTAGTTGCAGGTTTGGTTATTGGAACAGAGAGGTGAATATCGTCAAGAGCTTTTGCGACGACCACTGAACGACTACATAGCCTACCATCATCCAAAAAGAATGACATTCATCCCAGATATGTTTGTGCAACCTAGAAGTGATGTGAGTTGGGTGCACTTCTTCAGCAATTTGAATGACTAAAAGGTACATTGGATGTTCGAATGGTTCCCTTGCAGCGAGTTCATCATCAGGTCAAGAGAAACCACCCAACTAGTTCTGATCGGGTTAAGAGGAATTTATCCTTATGCTCTTATAAGGGTAATGAGGCAAGTGGGAGAAAACAGGTTATACCTTGGGTTTCCAACATGGTCCAGTAAAAAATAGACTTTAAAGGGAACGTCATTCCATTCAAATTTGAGGCACAACATATGTGGAATCAAAAGTTCATTATGGGGAAAGATACTATCGATCCAGACAGGTATCATGCCGGCCATGTACTTCTACCCATAATAGTTGGTAGATGATATAGCGGGAGATGTCAAGCCAGGGATTAATCTGAAAATAGGGTTATAGATGACGCTGCTGAAGCACAAGTCAAGTATAAGATGCTGTGCAAAAAGGTCTTTGAGTCTGAGTCTAGGCATTTGGAACATCACAAAATGGATATGGAAACAATCATCGAATGGAAAGAAATTGCTACTAAATCAATAGAGAGGTTGGAATATTTGGATCAGGGTTAATGGAACTTGAGAGAAAGATGAGGAAAAGGCTCTCAGATTGTCAGAACATGGAAGGCAATGAAGGAGGGCATATAGCAAGGGTTTATCTACTATTGGACATGCGCGACCTGGGGAACTTGATTGACGGATCCAAGAAGTCCAAGCATGGAGAAGGTCCCTCTGGGGCCAAGTAGATTAGGAAATAATGTTTTACTGCTTTCTAGATACGTTTAGATCTTGATTGTAATAAGGAACATGCCATTAGTGACTTTTCTCATTATTGTCGTTTTAGTAAAGATTTGGCTCATTTTTACATTAATGGAATGTCACAATTATTCATCAATTTTATCCAAGTCTATGTGTCTCTTAGTCCTACCTCGGGCACAACGAAGTCCCTCAAATTGGGACTCGAATTTATATATATTTTAATATCGCAAACATCCTTTTAATACTCCTTACTGACTTGGTTACCTTTTTTTTCTTTTCTTTGTTTATTCCCATTCCCCAAGGTTGGTTCGTTCATACTGGCATCGTCAACATATCACACCAGATCTAGAGGTCCTCCACCTCCTCCTCCACCAAGTGATCCCAAGAACAAAGGAAAAGCCAAAATGGACGATATGAGCGGTATTAGGAAAGACAATGCTAGCCATGCAGAGAATATCGAAACTTCTGATGGTCGGAGTACTCCAGCAGAATGATTTGGTCCTTCGTCTGGAACAGAAAAAATTGGAGTTATAAGGGGAGCTTGAGTAGGTCCGGAACTTGGAAAATCTTTCCCTCACCCTAAACGTTCCTGACATTAACCAACAAAACACAAATGCCCAAAACCCGGCACCTCCCCAGAGCACACAAAACCAAAATCCGAAAAATCCTCCCGCACCTCATCAATACGCCATACCTCCTCAAAACCATAAACCCCCACCAATACCTACCCCTTTACAACACCATCACCATCCAACTCAGCCTCCCACACTCCTCAAAATGCACCACAACCTACCCCTGATCCCCAAAACTCAACCAACGACCACCACTATGCCCAGATTCCTGGATTCCATCAAAGAAATCCCATATACGTGGAAACCTTAACCCATAACCCGTAATAGACCCTGTACATACCTGAATCAGCCGAGAAGTACCTGCTCATCAAGAACATTGTGGAAGAACTCATGAAACTTACTGGTAGATTTCAAATTGTCGAAGAGGGTTAAGGCATTGAGGGTTTGAATTATGAAGACTTGTGTATTCATCCAGATGTAGAACTGCCAGAGTGTTACAAACCTCCTACATTCGAAATGTTCGACGGGATTGGTGATCCGAAGGTGCACTTGAGAACGTATTGTGAAGCTTGTAGGGGTTGGCAAGGATGAAAGAATCTGCATGAAGCTATTCATGAGGATCCTCACTGGAGACGCCTTGTATTGGTACATCAGTTAGAACCCAAAGAAATGGGTTAATTGGGTGAGCATGTCATCGGATTTCATGGATCGGTTCAGGTTCAACACAGAAAACACACCAGACGTTTTCTACATTCAGAATCTTAAGAAGAAGCCAACGGAAATTTTTCGTGAGTATGCCACTCGGTGGAGGTCTGAAGCTGCAAAAGTAAGGCCAGCACTGGAAGAAGAACAGATGAATAAGTTTTTCGTCATAGCTCTGGATCCGCAATACTACGAGGGACTGATGGTTATTAAATACTATAAATTTTCTAACATCATCAAGTTCGGAGAAAGAATAAAAGAAGGGATATAAAGGGGAATGGTGACAAATTTTGAAGCACTCCAAGCCACAAATAAAGCCTTACAGTCAGGAGGTATCTCCAACAAGAAGGAAGTAGGTGCAGTGATGGTAGCCCAAGGTCCAAAATCTCCTCTTACATACCAAACACCCCCACCCACATATCAGCCTTCACCTCTTAGATACCAACAACTTGATGCCACTTACCATACTTATAGCACCCACCAGCATACTACCACTCACCACCAGCCCGCCAAAACTACCAAAAACCTAGATCAGATTTCAACCGCAGACCACCCAGACAATACACCTCGATTGCTGAACCTATAGACCAACTATATGAGAGACTGAAGGCTGTCGGTTATGTCACTCCCATTCCCGTTTTTGCTATGGAAAACTCTTCCCAGTGGATTAATCCAAATAAGACATGTGCCTATCACTCATGCATGAAGGGTCATACTATCGATGAGTGTCATACTTTGAAGAATAAGATTTAGACATTAATTAACACCAAAGTCATACAGGCAAAGGAGGTTGCACCCATTGTCTGTAACTATCCTCTCCCAGATCACAAGGGTGAAGGGGTAAACGTGATAGAGATCGATGAAGAATGGGACTCGGAAGGCTCAATTGGACTCATTCGAGAAGGGGATAATCCTAAGACATCTACAGTCACTCTCACACCTATTGTGGTACAAACCCAGGCACCGACTGAGGTTGAGGTAGCCGCACCAACTTCGTTCGAGGTTGAAGTGACAACACCCTTCACCGTGATGGTAGCACCTACACCGTCCTTTAAGTCTAATGTTATACCTTGGGAATATCTTGCGGAAACAAGAAGTAAAGGAAAGGAAAAAGTTGGAAGAAACAGGTGCATCACAAGGCATGACCAGGATTGGTAGGGTTTATACACCCGAGCATTTGGGAGGAACAAGCAAAGAAGCCGCATGTTATTGAGACTGGCACAGATGAGATTTGGAGAAAGGTGCATGCGAGAGAATATTCTGTGGTTGATCATCTGAACAAAACCCCTGTTCAAATATCCATTTTATCACTGCTGCAGAACTTCGAGGCGCATAGGAATGCCTTGATAAAGGTGTTGAATGAAGCCTATGTACCCAATAACATCACCAGTGGAGAGATGGCCAACATGGTAGGGCAAGTGTTGGAAAGCCACAAGATTAATTTTCATGAAGATGAGCTGCCACCGGAAGGATTAAGTCACAACAGGGCACTGCATATCACAGTGTAATTTGAGGACAAATTCATTGCCAGGGTCCTGATAGATGGGAGTTCAAGTCTCAACATCTGTCCACTAACTACTTTGAAAAAGTTGGGTAAAGGTATGCACGAGATACGAGCAAGGAGTAAGAACGTGAAAGCATTTGATGGATCTCAAAAGGCCACAATTGGGGAGACCAACCTCAGCCTACAGATGGGCCCGACCTGGTTTGATGTCGAGTTTCAAGTGTTGGATATATCCACTACATACAATCTGTTGTTGGGACGACCTTGGATACATGTCAGTGGGGCCGTAACTTCTACTTTTCATCAGGCCGTGAAGTTCGAGTGGAACCATCAAGAAGTAATTATCTATGGGGACGGAAGTAATCCCATTTACACCAATCAAATTGTTCCGGTCGTTGAGAATAGAAGGAAGTTGGGTGGAGAAACATACCATTGCATCGAGCGTGTCAACGCAATTGAGAAAGAAAAATGGTGGAGCAGTAAGATAGAAAGCATATTGGCATGGACAAGGTATGAACCTGGCAAGGGTCTCGGCAAGAATCTTCAGGGGATCACCAAACCGATACAACTAAAGCGTCACGACACAACTTTTGGGCTTATGTATGAATACACCTGGCACGAGTATCAGAATTGGTCGCCACCATGGCGTGGTCATTATTACCCTCTAGAGAAACCAGTACCATATTTGAGTCAGTCATTTCATCAAGCTGACGTGATGTCTGGCATAAGGAATCTGTTCCTGGATGATGAAGACATAGATTGCAGTATGATACTTAAGGAGGAGGAGGAGGAGGAAGGCCTCATTATTCAGACAATAGAGAAGGGAGTTGTTCTCAGGAATTGGACTGCTACACCATCAAGGGCCCATCGAGTTCCTGGGTAGCCTGGCAATTAGCATCATTTATTTTTGAAAGCAATTTTATGGGCATTTAAGACATTTTCAGTATTTTATTTTTCAACATTTTCGTTTTGAAATAATTGCTCGAATCTTTGAACTACATTTGTTTGGCGTTTTAATATTTATCAATGGATTGTTGTTTTAGTATTTATTATTATCCTTTACATTTTCTCTCTACAACGTTATTATTACTTACCTTGATGAACCTATGACTGTGACATGTAATGAGACAATGTAACGTAAGGATAGTGATTCAGAGGATCTGGAAGAGGATATAATACCCGAGGAAATTGTCAGAGAGGTGGAAAATTTTGAAAACAAGCCTAAGTCCAATTTGGATGAGACTAAAATAGTTAATTTGGGAGACTCCAAAACAGTCAAGGAAACTCGTGTAAGCATTCACCTATCGTCGTCAGAGAAAGAAGAATACATCCGGTTTTTGAAAGAGTACGAGAATATTTTTGCATGGTCCTATGATGATATGATGAGTTTGAGCACATCCATAGTGGCTCATAAACTACCGACGAACCCTATGTGTCCGCCTGTAAAACAGAAGTTCAGAATGTTCAAGCTAGATATGAGTCTGAAAATAAAAGAGGATGTCACCAAGCACATCAAAGCCAAGGTTCTAAGAGTGGTTGAATATACAAATGGTTGGCTAACATCGTGCCAGTCCGGAAGAAGGATGGAAAAGTCAGAGTATGTGTCGACTATCGGGACTTAAACAGAGAAAGTCCCAAAGATGATTTCCCGATACCTAATATACACATACTGATCGACAATTGTGCCAAGCATGAACTATAGTCCTTTGTGGATTTCTTCGCGGGATATCATCAAATCTGGATGGATGAAGAGGATGCCGAAAAGATAGCTTTCATTACACCATGGGTAGTGTATTGCTAAAAATGATGTCTTTTGGCCTAAAGAATACTGGAGCCACTTACATGAGAGCCATGACAACCATTTTCCATGACATGATACATAAGGAGATAGAGGTGTACGTAGACGACGTCATCATCAAACCTAAAAAGGGTGCAAATCACATAGCAGATTTGAGGAAATTCTTTGATCGACTTCGAAGGTACAATATTAAACTGAATCCCGCAAAATGTGCCTTTGGAGTCCTTGCTGGAAAGTTGTTAGGGTTCATCGTCAGCCGCCGAGGAATTGAGATAGACCCGTCAAAAGTCAAGGCTATCCAAGACTTGCCACCTCCAAAGAATAAGAAAGATGTGATGAGTTTCTTAGGGCGTCTCAATTACATCAGTCGTTTCATAGCACAATCAACTGTGATATGTGAACCAATTTTCAAAATGTTGAAAAAGGACGCTACAACAAGTTGGACTGAAGAGTGCCAGAAAACCTTTGACAAGATCAAGGAATATTTGTCCACGCCACCGGTCTTGGTCCCACCAGAACCTGGGAGACCTCTGCTACTCTATTTATCTGTACTAGATGGGGCTTTCAGCTGTGTCTTGGGACAACACGATGAGACAGGAAGGAGAGAGCAGGCCATAACTATCTGAGTAAGAAGTTCACACCTTACAAAGTACGGTATTTTTTGCTGGAACGCACCTGCTGCACTCTAACATGGATAGCTCAAAAGTTGAGGCATTACTTCTATGCCTACACCACATATCTCATATCAAGGATGGATCCGCAGAAAATACATCTTCCAAAAACCCATGCCTACGAGAAAGTTGGCAAAATGGCAGATACTACTAAGTGAGTACGACATCATCTATGTAACTTAGAAGGCGGTCAAAGGGCAAGCGTTGGTGGATCATCTGGAAGAAAATCCTGTAGATGGAGAATACGAACCACTGAAAACGTATTTTTTCGATGAAGAGGTATCATTCGTAGGAGAAGATATCACCGAAACCTGTGATGGTTAGAGAATGTTCTTCGATGGAGCTGCAAACTTCAAAGGAGTGGATATTGGAGCAGTTTTAATGTCAGAAATAGGTCAACACTATCCGGTATCTGCAAAACACAGGTTCCCATGTTCCAACAATATGGCAAAATATGAGGCTTGCATCTTGGGACTCAAGTCGGCTATTGACATGAACGTTCAGGGGTTGCTAGTAATTGGAGATTCCGATCTTTTGGTGCATCAGGTTTCAGGAGAATGGGCTACCAAAAACACTAAGATATTACCATATTTGTACTATGTACGTGAGATGATGAAGAGATTCACAAAAATAGAGTTCAAACATGTTCCGAGAATCCAGAATGAGTTCGCAGATGCATTGGCCACTCTATCTTCCATGATACAACACCCAGACAAGAATTTCATCGATCCTATCCCAGTATGGGTTCATAATCAGTCAACTTATTGTGCTCATGATGAAGAAGAAACTGATGGAAACCCATGGTTCCATGACATCAAAGAATATTTGGAAAAAGGAGAGTACCCGGAGAATGCAAATCACGCTCAGAAATGCACACTCCGAAGATTATCTAACCACTTCTTCCAAAGCGGAGGAATTCTGTACAGAAGGACTACATATCTGGGGTTATTACGGTGTGTTGACGCCAAGGAAGCATCCAAATTGCTCAAAGAGATACATGCCGAAACTTGAAGACGACACATGAATGGCTTTGTCTTAGCTAAGAAGATATTAAGAGCCGGATACTTTGGATGACTATGGAAATGGACTGCATCAGGTATGTCCAAAAATGTCATCAATGCCAAGTACATGCTGATATGATACGAGTACCACCTAATGAACTCAATGCAACAAGTGCACCTTGGCATTTCTCCGCTTGGGGGATGGATGCCATCGGTCCAATCAAACCTGCTGCATCAAATGGGCATAGGTTTATTCTAGTGGCCATAGACTATTTTACAAAATGGGTTGAAGCCGCATCTTACAAGGCTGTAACTAAGAAGGTCGTCGCAGATTTTGTGAGGGATCGTATTGTTTGTCGATTCGGGGTGCCGGAATCAATCATCACTGACAACGCAGCCAACCTTAACAGTGATTTAATGATATCTATGTGTGAAACCTTCAAGATCAAGCATAATAATTCCACAGCTTACAGGCCGCAAATGAATGGATTTGTGGAAGCCGCCAACAAGAACATCAAGAAGATATTAAGGAAGATGGTAGATAGTCACAAATAATGGCACGAGAAATTACCATTTGACTTACTAGGATATCATACCATGGTTCACACATCAACTGGGAAAACTCCTTACTGGTCTACGGTACTGAATCCGTTATTCCCGTCGAAGTAGAAATCCCTTCTTTGAGGATCATACAAGAGGCTGAACTCAGTGATGCAGAATGGATACGAAGTCGCTATGAAAAACTAGCTCTCATTGACGGGAAAAGAATGAATGTGGTATGTCACAGTCAACTTTACCAGAACAGAATGTCCAGAGCTTTCAACAAAAGGGTCAGGCCTAGACAATTCACATCGGGGTAGTTGGTGCTAAAGCGGATCTTCCCGCATCAAGATGAAGCCAAAGGGAAATTTTCACCCAATTGGAAAGGGCCCTACATGGTTCACAGAGTACTAACAGGAGGAGCGCTCATACTTGCATAAATGGACGGAGAAACTTGGCCAAAACCTATCAACTCAGACGCAGTCAGAAGATATTATGTTTAGATTGTTTACAGTTCTTCATATGATATAACTGAACTACGCTTGACCTGATTCCCATTTAAGAGGGGATACGTTGGCAGCCCTGTGGGTTCGGTCACATCTCAATAAAATCTTCATTTTTTCCATGGTCAGAAACTGGGGCAGAACTTTGAGGAGGACCCTCAAAATTCTGAAGCAAGTCCGGCCAACTTCGTCATATGCAGAGCAGTCAAAGAATTTCTTTTAAACTGGGGCAATATTTTGAGGAGGACCCTCAAAATTCTAAAGCAAAAAAGTCTCAATGTCTCTAAATATGTCACAGTCATTAGTTCATCTAGCTTACTTGATAGTGCATACTATTATATTTCAAATAACTACATTCATCAAATGCACGCATATTTTATCAAAAACTTTATTTTTATAAACAACCATATGCTGCACAGGGTAACTCAAAGCAGGATCTCAAGGCAGAAGCAAAGGAAAAACGAGAAGGCGAAAGCATAGACCAATCTCCCCCACAAAACTCACAATTTTTCTTTGGATGCAGGCACAGTAAGACAATAACATCTGCAGACACATCAAGTCACTACCTTCAAGATAGCAAATTATCCATCCCAAGCATCTCCAACTAAGAAATACTCTACTTTCTCACTATCATTTATTGTTTTCTTGCATGAGGTTAAACAATGCCTCTGTCATTGCATAAGGCTAAGAACCGTCTTTCTTTGCATGACACTAAGCATTGTCTCCTATGCATAAGGCTAAGCATTGCCTTTCTTTGTATGAGACTAAGCATTTCTCCTATTTGGATGAGGCTAAGCACTGCCTCCGTCATTGCATAAGGCTAAGCAGTGCCTTTCTTTGAATGAGACTAAGCATTGTCTCCCATCTGCATAAGGCTAGGCATTTGCTTTCTTTGCATGAGACTAAGCACTATCTCCTATTTGCATGAGGCTAGGCACTGCCTCCGTCATTTCATAAGTTTAAGCACTGCCTTTCTTTGCATGAGACTAAGCATTGTCTCCTATCTGCATAAGGCTAAGCACTGCCTTTATTTGCATGAGACTAAGCATTGTCTCCCATTTTCATGAGGCTAAGCACGGCCTCTATCATTGCATAATTCTAAGCACTGCCTTTCTTTGCATGATACTAAGCACTGTCTCCTATTTGCATGAGGCTAAGCCTTGCCTCCTCAATTGCATAAGGCTAAGCACTGCCTTTCCTTGCATCCCAACTAAGCACTGTCTCCTATTCTTGCATGAGGCTAAGCATTGCCTCCCGAATTGCATAAGGCTAAGCACTTCCTTTCCTTGCATCGAGACTAAGCATTGTCTCCTCTTCTTGCATGAGGCTAAGCTTTGCCTCCCAAATTGCATAAGGCTAAGAACTTCCTTTCATTGCATCGAGACTAAACATCATCTCCTCTTCTTGCATGAGGCTAGGAAATTCCTCTTCAATTACCTAAAGCTAAGCATTGCCTTGTCCTTGTATAAGACCAAATGCTATCTCCATTACGCTATTTAAACCTATCATTATGTCCTATTCGCCTGAGACAAAGCATTGCCTAAACTCTGTCTTGTTTCGCATATGACCAAGCATCATACCTTTGCATCTCATGGGCTGAAACATCGCCATGTTTTCCAAAGGCGTCATAGTCTGAAGGCATCATCCTCATAGCCGAAAGACATTATTCCATGGCCTGAGGATCTCTCAATATTGCACATCATTATTCAAAGGCTTCATGGTTCAGAGTCACCATTTTCATGGTCCGAGGACATCATTTCATGGCTGTGAATCCCTTATCACATGATTCATGGCCCAGGATGTCATGGTCTAAGGACATCATCCTCACTGTCCAAAGACAACTTTCACGGTCTAAAGGGAATTTGAATCATGTTTAAATTCTCGCCATAATCTATATGCTTGTATGCATCGTGTTTTAAGTTCTGCAGGTAACCCAGGAAGAAACCGTACTCTCAACAGGAGAAAACTTCGCTCCGATTTTCGTTCACAATGTTCACATGCTGCAATTATCTCAAACGTAACCAATCACCATCAGTTACCCACGTTTACTCGATAACGTTCAGATATTCATTTTGAGATACCTCCATAACGTTTCAGACTCACATTCACAATTTCATATAAACTCATATGATATTTTCCTACCAAAAAAACTCTTTCCGAAGCATACGACCATTCCTATAACAACTCCGCCGGTCTCTTCACCGTTGGAGCCAGAACTACACACGACCTGATTCCCGTAACACCAGGGATATGTAAGAAACTAAGGAACCAGGGTTCGGACCCCATTTTTTTTCAAATCACACCATCCCTCTTCAGCCAAAATTGGTCATCATATTCTTTACCCGACAACTCTTTCATCATTCCGGGTTAAAGAGGGGAAGCTGTTGATTCCCAATTTTGCCCTCATATTTTTCAAAATATATATATACTCAAAATAGAAATTTTGCATTATTATTTAGTTTACAAACCTATACAATCATTTTCTATAATTTTCCATAATATTTAAGAGCTTTAAATTAATTTTCTTGCATTTAAATTATATAAATATTTGGTAATTATCCCTTTAAATTATTTTGTGATGAATTATTTATCTAAAATTATTATTTTCATCTATAATATATCTTTCAAATATTTTTACCTCATTTTATATAATTACATTAGTATTTTTAAGCTATTTGCACAATTTTGCAGTAATAGCCATACTCATACATAAATGCTCTTTATTTATATTATTTATGTAAAAATATCATTTTATATTTTTATAATACTAGTATTTGTAAGAATTTCAGTGTATAAATAATATTTTTACTTATTTATCAAGCATTTTTATAAATTATTTTGTGTATTTAAATAATAGTCTAGCTTTAAACTAATTTTTTGGACCAATTTGGCCCAATATCCTTAACTCAATCCCCTGGCCCAAGACAAAATGATCCCTCTAGTTATAACCCAGACGGAACCTGTTTCAAATAACCCGCCCCGTTCCCCTTGTGATCCTAGCCGTTGATCTCAAATGATCAACGACCCATATTAACCTACCCGTTCTTTATATAACCCCTTACGCAAAACCCTAGCCCATTTCCTACCAAACCTCCACCTTTGTATCCTCACACGCTCTTATCTCTCAAACCTAAACCCAAGTCTTCCTCACTCAAATCCCAGCCCCAATTCGACCTTACATGGAAATCATCCATGATTCCGTTTATTTCTTGCATACGCGGAGTTACTTACCATATTTTGAACGCTACAAGTATCGTTTACTCAATTATTTATGGAAGCTGAGTCATTGGCGTTCATTTGATTCCGATTTTGTATCATCTTTATGTTTTTGACCTGATACTCTAACTATCGGATCCCATGGCTTCGATTCAATGAGATTGTTTGCCCTTTTTGTTCCTCGTCTAAATTAGGGTTTCCTCGATTTGCCCTAAAACTAATTCTAATTTATTTTGCATGCCATATTTTTCTTATTTTGTGTTTAATCAACTGTATTTCCTTATTTTATGTGTTAATCTTTAACTACTATATAAACTCCTCCCCTAAATATCCTTGAACTGATTTTTGAACCTCCTAATCACTGATACTGTTCTCACTATTCTCCTCTTTCACTCACTCACTCACTCTGTTACACTCGAATACTTTCTAAAACTGTTGAATTCTGGGCCGGCTGAAAGCCAAGACTATTAAGTTACCTCCTCCGGTGCAAGCACTGCTCGGAGCCCATTCTCGAGGCTCATGTGAACTCTGAAGCATCGGAGACCTAGGGTTTTTTTTTTCTATTAAGCTCCTTATTACTATTTTGATTTTGCTACTATTTAGTGCTTTTAACCCTTGAAATGTTAAATTTCTTTCTTTCTTTCTGCATGCCTATATATGTTTGAATTACATGAGCATGATTTAATTGTGAATCCCTAATATCGCACTATTATGATAATGCTCAATACTCCTTTGTCATTCTATGATAGTTGAACACATGAGATAGTTTACTGCTTTGGCCTTAACTTGTGTTAGGCTAATATGTATTCTTTACTATGATTTGCACTTCTATGTTGATTCTTTGTTTTTCTGGTTCAGTTCTGAGCTTCAATGCAAGTCCATTTTGATATGAATCTGACTATTGTGACCATATGTTGTTAGTTATAGAATTTCTGCATATTTTATTTTGGATATCACCACAACTTTGAATGATTCCTTTAGTGCTAAGTCATGTGTTTGCTTGACTGACCTTTGTGTACTAGTCCCAACTATATGGAATACTGTTTAAAGTTTGCTCTAAACGTGTTCCCCTGCTATTGTGTCACTCAACATGAGCCCATACCCATTGGTGATTGGATCAGATCTTAACAGTTACTTCAACTTGTTTTCCGTTCCCTATTTGAACCATTTTGTTTTTTTATGGCATAACTTAGACCTTCTTAGTTAATTAGTTTATTGTGTCAATCCCATAATATCTACATGTGCTATTTGTTACGAGCTTGCTATCTTGCACTGCTTTGAATCTCTGTAATGTTTGTCATGCCTGTACAATATGTTTCAATTTGTATTAAGACCATTTTCTATCAACTATGATCTTGTTTCTATACTAATATGTTTCCCCAGTATGCCTTTAGTTCATTTGATATCCTATCCTTCATAATTTGTGTCCCCCGTCATGTCTAAATTCTTATTAACATAGCACTAAGACGTATACTTAACTTAATTTAAACTTTTAGGTCTCAACTGGTTTAGTATCAGACATCTGTACATGATAATCTATGTATATTTTGCAAACCTGTATCTCCCCCCAATTCTTCCAATATGAGGTTGTCTGTGTGGTACTTTGCTATGTGTGAAAATCTTGCAGAACCTATTGGCCTGCTTGACTAGTTGCTCTGTATGCTCAACTTGGTGTATCACTTAATCTAATGACCCGACCGATCGTTTTGAGATCTAGCGCATCGTTCGGCGGTTTGAGGCCATGAATAGCCTCACTTCAGGTATTATGACGTGCACGTGTGGTTGGAGTTTTAATTTGGGATGTTCGGAGAGGATTTGGAAAGAGAATTGTCGTTGCGGAAGCTTTAAGTTGGAAGAATCTGACTAAGGGTTGATTTTGAGTAAACGACCTCGGAATCAGGATTTGAAGGTTCCAGCAGGTTTATATGATGATTTTGGAGTTGGTCCTATGTCCGGATTGGGTTTTGGATAGCCCGGGAGCGTTTCGGCACCTATGGTGGAAGATTGGAATTTTGAAAGAATTTCATAAATTTAGGTTGAAGTGCATTTCAATGTTATCGATGTTCGTTTGGGATTCCGAGTTTGGGAATAGCTCTATATCGCGGTTCTGGTATTGGAAGCGCATCCGGAAGTGGTTTTGGAGGTCCATAGGTCATTTTGGAGTCATTTGGCGGAAGTTAGAATTTGAAGGTCTTGAGAAGTTTGACCGGAAGTGGAATTTTTGATATCGGGGTCGGATTCCGATTCCAAAAGTTAGAATAGGTCCGTAACGTCAAATGTGACTTATGTGCAAAATTTGAATTTAATCGGACGTGATTTGATAAGTTTCGGCATCGAATGTAGATGTTTGAAGTTCTAAAGTTCATTAAGCTTGAATTTGGTGAGATTCATGATTTTCAATGTTGTTTGATGTGATTTGTGGCCTCGATCAGATCCATGTTATGTTGTGGGACTGGTTTTGTGTGATCGGACGGGGCCCCGGGGGCCTCGGTTGTGTTTCAGGGTGGTTTTGGATCATTTCGGGTTGTTTTACAATAGTTGATGCTGGTGTCGGTGTTGTTCTTTGCGTTTGCGAGGATCCTCTCTCGTTCTCGCAGAAGGATTTTGTCACGATCCAAAATCCAATCTTAGATCGTGATGGCGCCCAACAGCGGGGTCAAGCAACCCAACACTCAATTTACTAAGGGTTCTTTCTTATTAGATTAAACATTTCAACATATGCTTAGTTTTTAAAATTTAAAACATGAATCGACAAGGATAATTAGCCAGTTTTTAATCAAAATCAGTCATGAAGAGGCATGAACCAATATATATACAACCTAAAATCCATAATAACTATCACGTGTATGCTAGGAACTAGTGTCACAAGTCCTATAGGCATACTAACAGAATATACAAAAGATATAATATACAGTCCCACTGTCTGAAGTAAATAGACGGGAAATAAGCAAAAGAAACTCCATGGTGCTGCCGGAGATCGCCAGGAGAAATAAGCTCACCGTGAAGTCAGGCCCGTCTATAATCAAAATCAAGCTCCGGTACGACAACCAGATGCACCAGCCTCAGAACCTGTACAATTAAGTACAGAAGCGTAGCATGAGTACATAAATATATATGTACCCAGTGAGTATCCCGCCTAACCTCGAAGAGGTAGTGACGAGAGGTCGACATGACATTCACTAAGGTCCAACAATATAATTTAACAAAATATGATGGAAACGGTAGGCATGTAAAGGCAGTGAAGCAACAAATATATATAAGGTACTGAAATCCAAGGAAGTACTGGGAATGAATAAAAGAATTAATACTTCACCTTCCCCCAAATATCTATCAAATCAATGTCCATGAATTTAGTAACAAATAAATCATGCGCATGCAGGTTAAGGAGAACCGGCCGGAGTCATAAGATAGTCATGTTCGTGCACTGCCGAGGGTCGAACGACCCGAACCATAAGTGCACCTTTCCATAAAGTACTCACATCTATGCACTGCCGAGGATCGAACGGACCGAACCAAAAGTACATATTTGCCATAAAGTAAACCTCTCTATGCACTGCCGAGGATCGAACGGACCAAACCAAAAGTGCATCTCTCAATCTGCTGTGGCGTACGACCCGTTCCCATAAGAGTGGGGGAAATCACACTCCGCTCGCGGAATGTAAATTGCGAAGCGGTCACATGCACACACATTATTCCTTTTTAAATTGCTTTCAGTGAACAATTCCTTACAAGTTTTCTCAAATTCCATGACCTCAGGGAAATAAGCCGCATGTAACATTTAATTTATTAAGCATATAGTTCATATCAAGTAAAACACAAAGCATGATGTGGCCTAACAACCCGGACATAATAGTAATAGCCGCTACGTACGGACTCTCCTCGCTTTGTACGTACGTAGCCCCCACAGTTATCACATATATCATTTAAATCACCTAGGGGGACAGTTCCCTCTTGCAAAGTTAGAAAGGAGACTCACCTCGTGTCGAATCTACTCCCCGGACCAATAACGCACCCGAAACTCCGAACTCTACACCCGAGGACTCGAAACTAGCCAAATATTATACAAATACATTAATTTATGCTCAAAGTATGGAAATTCTCCTACTTATTTAGTAAATTCATCATTTTGAAGAAATCCCAAAGTTCACTCAGGGACCGCACGCTCGGATTCTGAAAATTCACGAAGGAACCACTCACCCATAACCTAAGGATCGTTAATACATGATTTTTATTTGATTTCATAGCTAATGGACGCGTAATTATCTAAATTCCCAAAAGCCCTAGGTTACTACCCAATTCTGGATTTTTACTAATTAAGAAGGTTAACTTAACTAAGAATTCATGAATTAAACTAACTTTGGGATATAATTTACTTACCTATCAGTGGTTGGGTCGTGGAGCCCCTTTCCCAAGCTCTCATTTAAGAATCCCGTATTTAAGAAATACACTGCCTGACAGTGGTTCCGCACCTGCGGCTCAAGGACCGCACCTGCGGTCTCGCACCTACGAGCAAAGGCTCGCACCTACGGAAATGGACGAGGAAGCCTGGGCTCGCACCTGTGGAGAGGAGACCGTGCCTGCGGCTCCTCTCCTGCGGAACTTTCTCCGCACCTGTGAGAAATGGGCTGCCCGCTGGGGGTCGCACATGCGAGGCTGGGAATGCAAGATCGGTCCCGCACCTACGACTGGGCAACCGCACCTGCGGTCACACCAGAACAAGTGCACCAACAGCTATTTCAGCTGGTTTTTGGCCTCGTGTGGTGTCCATGAGGCACTTGGGCCCACCCGAGCCCCCGTCCAAATATACCAACAAGTCCCAAATGACACTACGGACTCGCTCGATCCTTCGAACTGCTCAAAACAATACTAAAACTCAAAATCACATCCCAAAACCCCTAGAATCATAATTAAGAACTTCAAGTTCTTGAATTCGATAGAAATGCACAGAACTGATCTATACTACTCGGAATGATACCAAATTTTGCAGGCAAGTCATAAATGACATAACAGAACTATTCCCGGTCTTGGAATTCCGTTCGGACCTTGATAACATAAAACACGTCCCAAACCACAAATAGGAACTTAAGGAACTCTTATTTCAATATTGGGTGCCGAAACGCTCCCGGGTCATCCAAAACCCATTCCGAAAATACGCCCAAGTCCGAAATCATCATACAAAGCTACTGGAACCGTCAAAACTCGATTACGAGGTCGTTTACCCAAAATGTTGACCGAAGTCAAACTTGGCCCTAAAGGACAACCTTAAGGAACCAAGTTTTCCTATAGCACTCTAAACACTTCCGAATCCCAGGCCACCCGCCCCCGCAAGTCATAAATCACAATAAGCTGCTATGGGAAGTTTCATTTAGGGGAACGGGGTCCGATAACGCAAAACGACCGGTCGGGTTGTTACATTCTCCACTTCTTAAACAAACGTTCGTCCTCGAAAGGGTCTAGAATCATACCTGAAGTGCTGAATAAGTGCGGATATCTGCTCCGTATGTACTCCTCGGACTCCCAGGTCGCTTCCTTGACTGGTTGGCCCCTCCACTGGACCTTCACTGTAGAAACTCTCTTGGACCTCAACTGGTGATTAGCCAAGGTCTGAATGCTAGAGGTCTCTTCTCTGCTGCCATATAAGCCAAGCTACCCATACTCTCCGCCTTCCTGCTCAAAGCATCTGCTACCACATTTTCCTTGCCCGGATGATAAAGAATGGTGATATCATAATCCTTCAACAACTCAAGCCATATGCGCTGCCTCAAATTAAGATCCCTCTGTTTGAACAAGTGTTGCAAGCTACGGTGGTCTGTATTAACCTCACAGGACACTCCATACAAGTAGTGCCTCCAAATCTTAAGAGCATGAACAATCGCCACCAACTCTAAGTTGTGCACAGGGTAATTCTTCTCATGAACCTTCAGCTGGCGCGAAGCATAAGCAATAACTCTCCCATCCTGCAACAACACACATCCCAAACCAATGCGTGAAGCGTCGCAATACACCATATACATCCCAGAATCGGAAGGCAATACCAGAACTGGCGTTGAAGTCAATGTTGTCTTGAGCTTCTGAAATCTCGCCTCACACTCGTCAGGCCATCAGAACAGGGCATTCTTATGAGTCAATATGGTCAATGGAGCTGCAATAGAAGTGAACCCCTCTACAAATCGGCGATAATAGCCTGCTAGGCCCAAAAAGAACCTGATCTCTGTAGCTGAAGTAGGACGCGACCAACTCTGAACTGCCTCGATCTTCTGAGGATCAACCTTGATACCCTCTCCGGACACCACATGCCCCAGGAATGCTATGGAATCCAACCAGAACTCACACTTGGAGAACTTAGCATATAGCTTCTGCTCCTGCAAGGTCTGGAGCACAACCCTCAAATACTGCTCGTGCTCACCCAGGCTACGTGAGTAAATCAAGATGTCATCTATGAAGACAATGACAAAGGAATTAATATACATCCTGAACACCTTATTCATCAAGTCCATGAATGCTGCTGGGGCATTAGTCAAGCCAAGGACATCACCAGGAACTCATGATAGCCATATCTCGTACGAAAAGCAGTCTTCGAAACATCTGAAGCCCGAATCTTCAACTGATGATATCCCGATCTCAAATAAATCTTAGAAAAGACACGATCACCCTGCAACTGGTCAAACAAATCATCGATGCGCGGCAAAGGATACTTGTTCTTAATGGTAACCTTGTTCAATTGGCGGTAATAAATATACATCCGCATGGACCCATCCTTCTTCTTCTTCACGAATAGAACTGGAGCACTCCACGGCGATACACTTGGTCTGATGCACCCCTTAGCTAACAACTCCTCAAGCTGCTCCTTCAACTACTTCAACTCCTTCGGAGCCATACGGTATAGAGGAATAGATATAGGCTGGGTTCCTGGAGCTAAATCAATGCAAAAATCAATATCACGGTCCAGAGGCATGCCTGGAAGGTCTGAAGGAAATACATCAGCAAACTCTCGAACCAATGGAACTGAATCAATCGTCGGAGACTCGGCGGTGGTGTCCCGCACATAAGTAAAATAGGCCAGACAAACCTTCTCGACCATATGCCGAGCCTTCATGAATGAAATAACCCGGCTGGCTGCACTAACTGAGGAACCTCTCCACTCCAGCCTAGACGACTCGGGCATGGCTAAAGTAACTGTCTTGGCATGGCAATCTAGCACGACATGATAAGGAGATATCCAATCCATGCCTAGAATAATCTCAAAATCAACCATGTCAAGTAATAAAAGGTCCGCTCTGGTCTCAAACCCACAGAAGGTGATCACACAAGACCGATAAATCTGGTCTACCACCACAGAATCGCCCACAGGAGTGGACACATATATAGGAGAACCCAAGGACTCGCGAGGAGCATCCGTAAAATGAGAAAATAATGCTGAAACATATGAATAGGTGGATCCTGGATCAAATAATACTGAAGCCTCTCTACCACACGCTGAGATAATACCTGTGATCACGACGTCTGAGGCCACTACATCTGATCTTGCCGGAATGGCATAGAATATGGCTGGAGTACTAGAAGACTGAGCTCCACCAGAGTGAACATGAGCTACCTGACCTCCCCCTGATCGGCCTCTACCTCTAGGACGACCCCTGCTGACCTGTCTTCCACCTCTAGGTGGCTAGACTGCTGGCGCCGGATCCGTCGGCTGATAACCCTGTTGTACGACCTTGCACCGAAACCTGGGACATTGCCTCCTCATATGACCTGGCTCTCCATACTCGTAAAAACTCCCAGGTACTATAGTCTGCTACCCCGGAGAAGAACCCTGAATGGCCGGAGGGCGATGTCCCTCTAGCATACCACTGAAGTAGGGGTCGGAGGATCTCGGATGACTGGGATAACCACTGGGTGAACTCTGAATGGCTGGAGGACGGTAGGAATGCTCTGGCATGGCGTTGAAATGAGGCCTTGCTGGAACACCTCGGGGAGGTGGTGGAGGCGCTGAATATAAAGGCCTGCTGGGCTGACCACTGCTAAACTGAACTCTTCCCTAGGTGGGGCACCTCTGAAATCTCCAAAGAATCTAACCCTCTTGTCATGTTGCCCCTTCTCCCTGCTCCTTGACCGATACCCCTCGATCCTGCGAGCAATCTCTACCACGAGCTGATAAGGAGTACCCATCTCCACCTCTCGGGCCATGGTGGCCCTAATACCTGGATGTAACCCAGCCACAAATCTCCGCACCCTCTCTGCATCAGTAGGTAGTATCATGAGTGCATGGCGAGACAACTCTGAAAATCTGGCCTCATAATCTGTCACTGACATCTGTCCCTGCTCTAGCCGCTCAAACTGATACTGCAACTCTTCCCTCTCAGAGGGTGGGATATATCTATCTAGAAACATCTGCGTGAATTGCTCCCAAGTGACAGAAGGAGAATCTGCTGGCCTGCTGAGAATATAGGACTGCCACCACCTACGAGCTCTGCCCTCCAACTGAAAGGTAGTGAAATCCACTCAATGGGACTCTAGTATCCTCATGTTGTGCAGTTTGTCCCTGCACCTATCCACAAAATCCTGGGCATCCTCGCCTCACTCACCCCCAAATACTGGAGGGTGCAATCGATTCGATCTATCCAATAGCTTCTGCGGATCGTCATCCGCAACTGGTCTGGGATCAGGTGCTGCTGCAACAGGCTGGACCCCACACATGGGCAGTGTACCCGGGGTATGATGTAATGCTGCTGTCTGGCCTACAGCCTGGGCAGTAGGGGTCTGGACTCCCTCTCCTACTTGAGAAGTGGCAGGATCTGCTGGAAATAAACTAGCCTGGGACATAGTGTCCATAAATCTCATCATACGGCCCATGACTGCCTGGAAGCCTGGCGCCGTCATGAAGTATACTGGAGAAGGACCTGCTGGAGGCACCTCGTCCTGCTCCTCTGTAATAAGGTCCTCTGGTGGCAGAATCAGAATAGCTCTGGGACGCCCTCGTCCCCTACCGCGGGCCGGTGCCCTCCCCCGGCCTCTACCACGGCCTTAGACAACGGGGGTAGCAGCCCTTCCCGGGTATGGAACATCAGATACACGCGTCCTCACGCGTGGTACTGCCGGAGATCGCCAAGAGAAAGCAACTCACTGTGAAGTCAGGCCCGTATATAATCAAAATCAAGCTCTGGTCCGACAACCAGATGCACCAGCCTCAAAACCTGTACAATTAAGTACAGAAGCGTAGCATGAGTACATAAATATATATGTACCCAGTGAGTATCCCGTCTAACCTCTAAAAGGTAGTGACGAGAGGTCGACATGACACTCACTAAGGTCCAACAATATAATTTAACAGAATATGATGGACACGGTAGGCATGTAAAGGCAGTGAAGCAGCAAATATATATAAGGCACTGAAATCCAAGGAAGTACGGGGAATGAATAAAATAATTACTACTTCACCTTCCCCCAAATATCTGTCAAATCAATGTCCATGAATTTATTAACAAATAAATCATGTGCATGCAGGGTAAGGAGAATCGACCGGAGTCATAAGAAATTCATGTCCGTGCACTGCCGAGGGTCGAACAGCCCGAACCATAAGTGCACATTTCCATAAAGTACTCACATCTATGCACTGCCGAGGATCGAACGGCCCAAACAAAAAGTGCATCTTTGCCATAAAGTAAACCTCTCTATGAACTGCCGAGGATCGAACGACCCGACCCAAAAGTGCATCTCTTAATCTGTCGTGGCGTACGGCCCGTTCCCATAAGAGTGGGGGAAATCACACTCCGCTCGCGGAATGTAAATTGTGAAGCGGTCACATGCACACACATTATTCCTTTTTAAATTACTTTTCAGTGAACAATTCCTTACAAGTTTTCTCAAATTCTATGACCTCGGGGAAATAAGCCGCATGTAACATTTAATTTTTTAAGCATATAGTTCATATAAAGTAAAAGACAAGGCATGATGTGGCCTAACTACCCGGACATAATAGTAATAGCCGCTACGTACAGATTCTCGTCACTTTGTACGTACATAGCCCCCACAGTTATCACATATAACATTTAAATCACCTAGGGGGACAGTTCCCTCTTCCAAGGTTAGAAAGGAGACTCACCTCATGTCGAATCTACTCCCTGGACCAAGAACGCACCCGAAACTCCGAACTCTACACCCGAGGACTCGAAACTAGCCAAATGCTATACAACTACATCAATTTATTCTCAAAGTATGGAAATTCTCCTACTTATTTAGTAAATTCATCATTCTTAAAGAAATCCCAAAATTCAACCGGGCCCGCACATTCGGATTCCGAAAATTCACGAAAGAACCACTCACCCATAACCTAAGGATCGTTAATACATGATTTTTACTTGATTTCATAGCTAATTAACGGGTAATTCTCTAAATTGCCGAAAGTCCTAGGTTACTACCCAATTCTTGATTTTTACTAATTAAGAAGGTTAACTTAACTAAGAATTCATGAATTAAACCAACTTTGGGATAAAATTTACTTACCTCTCAGTGGTCGGGTCGTGGATCCCCTTTCTCAAGCTCTCAAAGTGTTTTAATGGAGGAAGGAATGAAGAGAACAATGAAGAATCTCGTATTTAAGGAACACACTGCCTGACAGTGGTTCCGCACCTGCGGATCAAGGACCACACCTGCGGTCTCGCGCCTGCGAGCAAAGGCTAGCACCCGCAGAAATGGACGAGGAAGCCTGGGCTCGCACCTGCGTAAATGGACGAGGAAGCCTGGGCTCGCACCTGCGGAGAGGAGACCGCGCTTGCGGCTCCGCTCCTGCGAAAATTTGTCCGCACCTGCGAGAAATGGGCTGCCAGCTGGAGGGTCGCACCTACGAGGCTGGGACCGTAGGAGCGGTCCCGCACCTGCGACTAGGCAACCGCACCTGCAGTCACGCCAGAACAGGTGCACCAACAGCTATTTCAGCTGGTTTTTGGCCTCGTGTGGTGTCCGGGAGGCACCTAGGCCCACCCGAGCCCCTGTCCAAATATACCAACAAGTCCCAAATCATACTACGGACTCGCTAGAGCCTTCTTACCACTCAAAACAACGCTAAAACTCAAAATCACATCCCAAACCCGTGGAATCATAACTTAAGAACTTCAAGTTCTTGAATTCGATAGCAATGCGCCGAACCGACCTATACTACTCGGAATGATACCAAATTTTGCAGGCAAGTCATAAATGACATAGAGGATTTATTCCCGGTCTCAAAATTCAAACACAAAACACGTCCCAAACCACAAATAGGAACTTAAGGAACTCTTATTTCAATATTGGGTGCCGAAACACTCCCGGGTCATCCAAAACCCATTCCGAACATACGCCCAAGTCCAAAATCATCATACGAAGCTACTGGAACCATCGAAACTCGATTCCGAGGTCGTTTACCCAAAATGTTGACCGAAGTCAAACTTGGCCTTAAAGGCCAACCTTAAGGAACCAAGTGTTCCTATAGCACTCTAAACACTTCCGAATCCCGGGCCACCCGCCCCCGCAAGTCATAAATCATAATAAGCAAGTTATGGGAAGTTTCATTTAGGGGAACGGGGTCCGATAATACAAAACGACCGATCGGGTCGTTACAGATTTGGCTTCAAGGACTTTGTTCTTCACGTTCGCGAAGAGATTCTCGTGTTCGTGAAGAAGAAAATCTCTATTACGCAGATCTAATTTTGGAAGCTCATATATCACAACCTATAAAGAATTTAGAGATGATCCAAAAATAAAAGTTCTAGTACTTTGTGTCTAATTTTCAGAAACGTAAATTATTTAGCATTTGGATTTGTGTACAAACAGTTATGGCTGGTACACTACAGGCTGTCCGGGAAGATGAAGAAGAAATTTGTTTTGCACAGGGCTGAATTTGGAAGCTTATATCTACAAATATATAAGAAATTGGGAGATTAAAAAAACATGAAACTTGTAGATCTTGGTGTCTAATTTTGAAAACATTACATCATTTGTAATTTGGAGTTTTGTACAAAGAGTTATGGCCATTATACTAGAGGCTATTTGAGAAGAGTTTGGAAATTTCCTTTTGAGAAATTTGTTCATCGCAGACGCAATAGGGGGCTCGTGAACGCAAAGAAGGATCGCCTGGGAATTGTATAATTTTGAAAAAAATAGGTTTGGCTCATTTCATCTAATTTCCTCCATGGGAGCCGACTTAGGAGCGATTTTGGAGCTCCATCTTCATCATCCATGTCAAGGTAAGTGATTCTCACATATTGAAAGTTAAATACTTGGATTATATATATTTTTTAATATGAAAATTCATGGAAAATTAGTGAAAACTTGGAGTTTTGGTAGAAAACCTAGAATTTGATATTTTTGGATTTTAAACACGAAATTGGACATGGGATTTGGAATAAATTATAAATTTGAGTTCGTGAGGTTATGGGTAAAGTTTATCTTCGAAATTTTTGAAATCAGGGCACATGGGACCGACGATGATTTTATCAAATTTTCGAGCGGAGTTGGGAAATTGTTTAAATTGAATTGTCGTGAGTATTATAGTATATTTTTATGGGTTTGCACATTTATTGACTAGTTTTGGAGCGTTGGTCATAGGTTAGAATTGTTTGAAAGGCTTGGAAGCCGCTATGGAACTTCGGAGCGAGGTAAGTCTCCTCTCTAACCTTGTAAGAGGGAACTAAACCCCATAGGTGAACTAAATTATTATGTGCTTCTATTTGTGGGGGCTACGTATGCACGAGGTAATGATAGTTCGTACGTAGCTACTAACTATGCCTATGTCCGGGGTACTTTTAGGCCTACATCATACCTTTTTGATATTGTTACCGATTTATGTTTATTTTTTGCCTTGAGAAGTAGCGGGATTGAGTTGCTTACTAAATGTTTTAGAAGGAGTTGAAATTGTTATAAAAATTGAGATCTTAAAGGTTTTCATTTAAACTTCATATTTTGAAAAGAATGGAAGAATATTATAATAACTTAAGAAATCTATGTGTAACTGCATCGCCTGTATGATTCACGCGCGAGGTAATTCTTTAAATTTATATTTAACCGCGTCACATGTATGATTCGCGAGCGAGGTAATAGATGCATCTATGATTTGTGTCGTTCAACCCTCGACAGTGCATAATTTACATTTATGTTGGATCAGGTCGAACGTCCTCGGTGGTATTTTTGTGTGATTATATGTTTTAAAATAAGGGAGTAATTTAGGCTCTTAAACATGGTGAAGGCTTGTACAGTTATATCTTGTTTTAAGTCTTATTGTTGTATATCATGTTTAATTAGAATATCGTTTTATCATATTGCTGGCCCTTAGTAAGTGTCAAAGTCGACCCCTCGTCACTACCTCTTCGAGGTTAGGCGGGATACAGACTGGGTACGCGTTGATTTACGTACTCATATTACACTTGCTGTACATTTGGTGCAGATTCATCTATGATTAACAGCCTTGTAAGAGCATGGGCGTGTACGCATGCAGAGACTTAGGTGAGCTGCATCTTATGAGATGATCCGCAGTCAGCAGAGTCTCCTTCAGAGTCCTTGTATTTTCCTTTTTGCCCAAATTTGGTATTCTGGACAGTCATTGTATTTTATTTTACTTCCTAGTAAATGCTCATGTACTTGTGACACCGGGTTTCTGGGGCGGTTATGGGTTGTACCATACTGAAATCGTTGTAAGGATGTTAATTTTATTTTGTAAATTCAATTCCTCACTGTTTAATTAAAGGAACATGAAATTTCTAAAATAATAAAAATAAGAACAAAGTTAAGTATTTATTATTGGCTTGCTTGACAGCGGTGTCCGGCTCCATCATGGCCTTTAATGGATTTTGGGTCATGACACTTAATTTCTATACCTCTATCATTATCCACTCTCCTTACCTGCTACTCATGCTATTTTGAATTCTCATTCTTAGCCGGCTGAAAGCCAAGACTATCTAGGTTCTATTGTTGGCCTCCGTAGTGTGAGCACTGCTCGGGGTCCAATTGAGGCTCTTGTGAACTCTGACACACTAGGGCTTGGTCCTTAGTCACTCCCTCAAGCTCCAAGACTGTTCCTATTATTCTACTTCCCCTGTCATGTACTGTATATCTGGATTTGGTTGTTTCAAGTGGTGTAACACTTGGTGCTGTGGTTAAGTAAATTGGTTTGGACTCTTCTATGAATCTTTGAGTCGTGTATTGAACGTGGCTCTTTGTTGAAGGTGTGGCTACACTGTGTAAGAGATACTGAAGGCATTTATTTTTATTTGGGCCTACTCTGAGCCTATTCAGTGTTATGTAATACTGTTACTTTACTCATTATCGGGCCTGTAGTAATCATTGTATTTACAATTGGGGTGTTAGTAAAAAGGGAATGGGGTAGATTTTAATATTTACATGCAAGGGGTAGATAACATGCCTATAGGACTTAATAATGTGTTTGTTATATGTGTCGTTCAATTTTTATGAGCACTGTAGAAACCATGCCATTAGGTTAAGCACACACACATGCACTATTTGCTAACAAACATGAGTCCAAATGCTGCAATCATTCTTATTGCTATGTACCACTAGAAAATCTACCTATAGGAATAAAATGGCTATGAACTTTGAATTTAGTCTAAACTTGATCACTAGTAATCATGCCTATAAGATTAAGTGTAAAAAAAAAAAATGAATGGTAAGCATCAACTGCTAGAGATCCTGCCTATAAGGTATAATTGCTCGTTCTAATGAACCCCTGAAATACCGCTTACTACTTGTTCATATTGTTGTCAGTAAGCATAAGTAATTATGAGCTCCTCCTCAATGATTTTCCATTACTCCTTACTGTACGAGTCACCTAGATACAATAGGCTTAATGACCGAAAATATGAGATTTCATCAATCAACATGCAAATTGTATAATCTCGTCTATAAGCAATGCTTGGCCTCTGAAACTGATCGCATGTCTTGATGCTTTGTCATATAGAAATCATGGCTATAGGGATTTAAGTTTCTTAATTCTAAACTGCTTAACATGAAAACCTATTTCGCGTGCATTTTCTGTTTAAGTGTAGAGGCTAACTTGAGCCTTTAACCCATATTTGAAGTCCAATAAATGTTTTGCATGTCGCCTAGTTTTGACATTTCTAAGCAGCCTAAGTGAGGTCTAGAACCATCCAAAATAGAGGTCCAATACCTCTTGGACCATAGGTATGGGACGGGAAATGCACGCATAGGGTACGACTTATAATTGAATTAGAACGCTTTTAGGTAACAACTTTAACGTAGTAATCGGGTAGCAGGAGATGATAGTCTGTGCATGCTGAATAATATGAGTAACACCCCACCTCGAAGGAGTTACGAAATATTATTTATGTTGCACGGGGTGATCCTTTATGCTAAAAAATTTAGGACCCTCATCTTATTTATCTTCTCTTTGAATCCAGTAGTTGTACTCATCTATTCAAAAACCTTTTAAAAATAATATTATCAAACTTTGTGCTCTCTCTCTCTCTCTTTGTTTATCTGACTAATTCATATAATTCAAGTTCGACCGGGACCCACAGTGGTGGACATCAAAGAGTGTCTAACACCTTCTCTTCGAGGTAATTTCGAGCCCTTATCCGATCTTTGGTGATGTAAACTAGTTGAATCAGAGTCATGTGCAAAATAAGTGCCGGAACGCACCTTAAAATCGTTAGGTGGTCCTCTTTTAATACTTCCTTAAAAGAGTTGTCACATGTCGAAACCCGATTTCGCGAGAAAAAGAGGCGCGACAGATTTATCTTTTTTCCTTTTCACCTAGTTCATCCCAGAAATTCGAAATAGATTTGAGTTGTTCTCCATGTCTTTTTTCAAAGCTTCTGTAACAGTGGTGAATGCCACAAATAGGACATATACCATCTTGTTAAAACCTGTTAGTGTTATACAGCGTGGTATTATCTTGTTCTCGAGTCTCATTTGTGCGAGAACTCGGGGGTGGATAATACACGCGCCGCTCCTGTCATCTACCATTATTCTTTTTACATCAGTATATGAAATACGTAAGGTAATGACAAGAGCATCGAAGTGAGGAAAAGTCAAACCATGGGTATCTGACTTATCGAAGATGATACTGTCTTCGAGGTCATCATACCGTTCATGGGTGATCGGCCGCTTCAGTTTATGTGTGGTGGTGAAATTTACGTGGTTGATTGTTGCTTCATCGCCTCTGCCGATGATCATTTGGATGGTGCAGGCGGGGGAGGGTAGCTTTGGAGGGCCTTGGTGTTCTCGACCGCGGCCAAAGTTGGCTCTTCCCCGGTCGCTCATCAGCTCCTTCAAGTGCCCTAGTCTTCGGTCTTGTGACCTCGCTCTTGGTGGAATTCATAGAGGGAGTTCGAATTTTTGGTACTTGGGTCAGACTTCATTTTTTGCGGCCACTTTACCTTCGGGCCAAGATTCTCTAGTGCATACACTATTTCTGAAGAGGAAACACTTGCAGCAAAATCGAGCAATGGATCTTAGAATAATTCCACTTTGAAGCACGACTCTTTCTATTTCTGTGCTGGCATTTGAGTTGTCTCCCTTCCTCTTTCAATCGAAACACTCGACGCAATGATGACTTGACGTCATCCTCACCTTCCTCCGGCTTATCACCGGCAGTTTGTTCAGGGTTCCAAACTCAACGATGGCTACTAAACACGAGGATTGTGCTTGTTGCAGGACTTAACCCAACACCTTACGGCACGAGCTGACGATAGCCAAGCACCACCTGTGTCCTCGTTCCCGAAGGCATCCCTCTCTTTCAAGAGGATTCGCGGCATGTCAAGCCCTGGTAAGGTTCTTCGCTTTGCATCGAATTAAACCACA